>VZRZ01005967.1:563375-723105 GCA_013398175.1 Climacteris rufus | reverse complement strand
AGAGGCTGGCAAGCAGTGCCACAGGAAAGGGACTTGGAGATCCTGGTCATTGGCAAGTTGAACTCATGAGCCAGCAGTGGCCTGGCAGCCAGGAGGGCCAAGCATGTCCTGAGGGGTGTCAGGCCCAGCATGGCCAGCTGGGCAAGGGAGGGGATTGTCCCGCTCTGCTCTGCACTGGGGCAGCCTCACCTCGAGTCCTGGGGGCAGTGTTGGACAATATAAGAAAGGTATTAAACTACTAGAGAACATCCGAAGGAGGGCAACAAAGATGGTGAAGGGCCTTGAGGGGAAGCCATATGAAGAATGGCTGAGGTCACTTGGTCACTTCAGACTAGAAAAGAGGAGACTGAGGGGAGACCTCACTGCAGTTACAACTTCCTCATGAGAGGAAGACGAGGACAGACACCGATCTCTTCTCTGTGGTGACCAGTGACAGGACCCAAGGGAATGGCCTGAAGCTTTGTCAGGGGAGGTTTAGGTTGGATGTTAGAAAAAGGTTCTTCACCCAAAGGGCCATTGGGACTGGAACAGGCTCCCCAGGGAAGTGGTCACAGCACCAACCTGACAGAGTTCAAGAAGCGTATGGACAATGCTCTCAGGCACACAGTGTGACTCTCATGCTGGGCCAGGAGTTGGACTCCTAGTGAGGGTCCCTGTGGGTCCCTTCCAACTGAGTATATTCTGTGATCTGTGATTCTGTTTGCTGGGGAAGTTGTTAAGTATAGCTGAGAGGATTATGAAGCGCAGTTTCAATTGCAGTGTCCAATGAGAACACAATCATTTCAGTGCTTTAGCTCTCCATTCCCTGAAATTAATGGCATCTTGGGCAGTTCAGCTTGTGCTTGGTGAAGAGGTTCAGCTGAGTTAATAAATGCTGTCCTTGTTTTATTCAAACAGTGCATTGAAATTTACTTCCCCAAAGCACATCAGGTGTGATGAACAACATCTGCTGTTTCTAATGTCCTTGTTTAAAGGAATAAAATGGGTCTCAGAAAATTTACATTTTCCATGCTAGGCCTGTTGTTGTGTGTAGAAGATCTCAGTGCTAAAAGGAGACAGGCAAGGTGCAGGGCTAGTCGGCACAATTCGATGGTGCTCTTGCCTCCATTGTTGGAATTGATATAAAACTGTGAGAAGCTGCCACTTTGATAAGACACATCTCTGTAGTCCTGGTTAATGGATCTTAAAACCCCCTTCCCTTTCAAAACCCCCAATCAAACAACATGTCTAGCTATGGCTGTCAGAGGAGATAGGACCCCTGTAAGGGAAGTTCAGGAATGAAGTTGTTGAGTGCACTGTTTGCCCATGCACTGCTCATGTTTTTGTTTGCTACATCTAGAAGGTGGCCAAACTGGAGACCAGTGACAAGGGTTGTTCCCCAGGGGTTGGTATTGACACCAGCGCTGTTTGACGTCTTCATCAGTGACATGGACAGCGGGATCCAGTGCACCCTCAGAAAGTTTGCCAATGACACCCAGCTGTGTGGTATGAGTGACACTCTGGAGGGAAGGGATGCAATCCAGAGGGGCCTGCACAGGCTTGAGAGATCGGCCTGTGCAAACTCAGGGTGTTTAACAAGGCCAAGTGCAAGGTCCTACACCTGGGTCGGGGCAATCCCAAGCACAAATACAGGGTGGGCAGAGAATGGATTGAGAACAACCCTGAGGAGAAGAACTTGGGCTGTTGGTTGACAAGAAGCTCAACATGAGCCAGCAGTGTGTGCTTGTGGCCCAGAAAGCCAAATGTGTCCTGGGCTGCATCAAAAGGAATGTGACCAGCAGGTCAAGGAAGGTGATTCTCTGCTACTTTGCTCTCATGAAGCCCCATCTGGAGTGCTGCATCCAGGTCTGTGGACCTTAACATAATAAGGATGTGGAACTGTTGGAACAAGTCCAGAGGAGGGTCACAAAGATGATCAGACAGCTGAAGCACCTCTCCTGTGAAGACAGGCTGAGAGCTGGGGTTGTTCAGCCTGGAGTGCAGAAGGTTCTGAGCTGACCTTTAGCAACCTTGCAGTGCTTAAAGAGGCCTGCAAAAAAGCTGGAGAGGGACTTTTGACTTTAAACAGGGGCATGCAGTGATAAGACAAGGGGCAATGGCTTTAAACTGAAAGCGAATAATTTTAGATTAGGTATAAGGAAGAAATTCTTTACTATGAGGGTGGTGACACACTGGAACAGGTTGCTCAGAGAAGTTGTGGATGCCTCATGCCTGGAAGTTTTCAAGACCAAGCCTGAATGGGGCTTTAAGCAACTTGTTCTAGTGGAAGGTGTGCCTGTTTATGGCAGGGGGGTTGGCATTAGGTGGTCTTTATGATCCCTTCCAACTCAAACCAACCTGGGATTTTGTGAATTTATGGTTCTAACAGTGGCTGTGTGTTCCCACTAAGCTTTGCTTTTGACGCAGCAAATAGCTCAAAAAGATAAAGGTCATCCTGCTGTCATGACAAAAACCTTGATGGTCCATTTGTTTTGTTCCCAAGGTCCCATATTTGAGACGCTGACTTTGCTTCATCTTGAATCTCTGAGATCATCTTGGTGATGGTCCTCTCTCACCGTGGACAAACCCTCTGTGCCTGCTAAACCTGTACATACAGACACATAGAGATATCCAACTGGTGACTCCAGACATAACTTTTAACAAATGGGGTTTTTACCAGAGTCCGTGACAGTCTGACTTGTGGGTGAGAACTCAGAGTGTTCTCTGGGCTGACTTTACCCACTAGAGCTTTGCACTTTTCTGGAAGCATTTCTGGGGATATGAAGCAGAGATGCTAGCCTCATTTCTGACCGTTTTCCTTCTTCCCTCACTCCCTCTGTGTGAGCTGCTCACTGTGGCACCAGCCAGTGCTAGTAAGGTGAAGGGAATGTCTCCTTGTGTCTGCAGGAGCTGGTTATCACTTGCACCAGCAGCAGAGCTGCACTGACTAACCTCAGCAACCAGGCAGAGACCATTTCAACACCATCTCTGATGTACAGAGGTGCCTTATTACATCCAGGCATTCCTGCCTGGTGTTGGGAAACTAGATCTCCTTGAGAGGCTCCATGGCTCACAGAGGGTCTCTGGCAGGTGGCTTGCTCAGTGGGGTGTATACAGTTCTATACTACATGGTGTGGGCCACCCCATCCTGCCTCAGGGTGCATCATCACTTCCCTTTGCTTATTGGGAGTTTTTTCAGTTTGTTATGTTTTCAATTAAAGGTTAAATAAAATGAACAAACCCACTCCCTGGCCAGCAGGGCAGCACTGAAGAAGATGGAAATTTGTATCTCCACGTGCTTGGCTCTGAAACATGATTTATTTTCTTCTGGGGCAGAGGACACAATTGTTAATTTGTTTTATTTTGTGCTCATCATTATCCCAATGTCCTGCTGAGAGGAGGAGGAAAGGTTGCAAACAACCTGTCTCAGTGGTGAGGAACAAAATGTTCATTCAGTGAATCTTGTTGATTGCAATCTACTGGATAACTTCTGCATGTTTCACTTTTAATTAACTACCATACATTTTCTTGGGATTAGTGACTTGTCAGCATTTTTGGAAGCTGGTGCTAGGAATTTTAAATAATAACAACATTTATCTTCTGCATGGACACGTTGTGGTTAGCCTGATAAAAATAAGTGAGGAGTTACAACAGGTTTTCCTAAGTCTGGGACTGAAAGGTAGGAGAACTTTTGGGTATTTTTATAAATACAAGAATAATTTCATCTAACAATGATATTCGTTGTACTAGTAGACATACGGGAACCAAGTATCTTTCTCATAAGTAAATATCATGAAATAAATTTTCTGTCCTGCCAAGCTTTTCCCTGCCAAATCCTGACATTAGCAGCTGACCAAACTCCTCATCTCTTCAGATATGTGTAGTGGCCCAAGGCTTTCTGTCTGGGGCTGCTTGTGAGAAAAATCCTTCTCCCACATGAGAAGTATGAAAATAATAAGATAAGCACCTGTTGTTATTGTTCTTCTGCTATGTGTTCTGGACTGGGGTGGGTTAGGACCCAGCCAATCGTATGCCTGGGTTCCTATAACAAAAAAGGACAATACAATAAACAGGCTGCTGCTGCTGCTGGCTGGCTCTCGACCCTTGCGAACCAAGGCATGTGCTGTCTCGTTATTCAGATTGCTGCATCCCGCTGCCATGGACATGGATGTGCTGATGCAGAGAGGAAGAATTTAAGTCACTATCCAGACAGGCACACCAGTACCTGGTCAAGTTCATTCCTGTTTGAGGCCAGATTTACACCCATCCTCTCAGCAGGCTCCAAAAGACTCTTAAATCTCACAGAAAGGGGCTTTACCAGGAGATAGACTAATTCAAATTAAAAACAAGGCCTCCCCTCTCCCCCTCACCAAATCATGAATAATTACAGTGCTGGTGAGGAGCTGTCATGGCAACTGCCCTTTCCCACGTGAAACTGCTGGCTCCTTCTGGGGCATCTCTCTGGAAGTGGCAGTGCTGGCTCAGAGCACGCTGTGGTGGCACCACGTTCAGGCTGGAAACTGATGCTGGCATGATGTAAGTCACCCAGACTCAGCATCTCTGAGGATTTGCTGATGCAGTTACAGTTGTGACTGATGTATATGTAAATGAGACCGGGTTTTTTAATGCAAAACTAATTTCTACAGATTTTCTGTGTGCTTATCTATGAGATAATAGGGACAAAATCTTACCATAGATCACAGAGATGGGTACTGAGCCCCTGGGTCTGGAACACAGCTGCATCCAAATGCTGAGCAGCACCAAGTCCCCTGAGCAGTGCCTTCAGACCCAATCCTCAGTGTAAATCAGGATTTCTTTGAAGTTTTGCTGAGGGATGGGGCACTGTAGCAAAATCCTCAGGAGCTGCTGGTGGGCAAGATTTCTTTTTTTCTTTTTTTTTTTTTTTTAATGTCGTTGGTCTGCAAATAAAAAAAACAACACTGGAAAATGTTTTTAAACAAACAGCTGCCTACAAACAAACCTGCCTACATTTCTGGCTGAAGTGATTTCCATCAGCTTCCAGTCCTTGTAGCTGATCATTTTTTGAAATTGTGGGGGAGAGAGGGAGAATTCTCTTCAAGCATTAAAGAAGACCAAATCTCTGTGTGCTGGTGAGATTTGGTAGGTGAGGAAATAAAGCAGAATAGCTTCAAATTTAAGTTGAATGTTAACCTTATTTTTTAACCTTTTTATATTAAAAAAAAAACCCTGACATTTCTACATACCATGTATTTAAGAGGTTTTTCCTTTTGAAAGGAATGTTTATGCATGGATTTTTTTTTTAGAGTTTTTTTTTTAGAGATTATTGCAATTAAGTAGCTGACCAAAGAACAGCAAAGAAAAAAATGCTACTTCTCAGTATTTATTTAAAACCCTGCTAGAATAGCAGTTTACTTGAAAATAAAGATTACTGTCTCTTTTCAACAATGAAACAAATGCAGCACTAAGTCCTTTTTTGGTACTATGGCAGCACCTACAGGCTCTTGACAGAGATGTCACCTCATTACAGGGCTGAGCACCGTCTGCAAACACTCACACAGAAATAGAACTTAACAGCCATTGTCACAAGCACCTAAATTTTTAAACACTTGCTTCCCATCGTGCAGCACTTCTTAGGACTTCCCTAAAGATAAAGTTTCCTGAAATTGTCATTAATCTATTTCTTTGGGAATAAATTGTTATTAAGTGGTTATTGTTATTTGATATTATTGTCTGGTAAGTGTTAAGGAACTGAAACATTTACAAAACTTGAAAAACCAGCAGCTGGTATGAGGCTTGAAATGGTGGATAATAAATTATTTATAATGAAAGCAACTGAGGGTATATATTTTCTGCCTAGCAGCAAACACAGAAAGCTTACCAACTACTTTGCTTTGAGTTTTAACAGAAAGAACATGATCATTTCAGTGTCAGATGCAGTGCCCCTCTACCTGAGTTCCTCCATTCTGCATGACTTAAACATCCTTTTTCTCTGAGTGAAGCCACAGCGCTTCTAATGGCTGAGTTCACTTTATTTGTCTGTATTCCTCTTGGTTATGTCTAGAGGAGGAAACTTTGCTGTGTGTTGCTCTTGAATGTGGCAGAATTGCAAAAGAAATCACTATGCTCTGTAAGATGAAACTCAATTTTTCTGGCTTTAAATTCAGAACTGAAGGATACAGCTTTGTCAAGGTTAACCTAGCCCTGCACAGTGATTTGGATGGATTGGAATGTAAATCTTTAGGAGTTAGCAAAGATCTGAGCACAGACACAGAGGCAGTAAAATAGTCAATATGAAACAGTGCCAGTATTTGTAACCTTGTCTCCTCCTGGCCTGACCTCCTGTGATGTGACCACCAATGGAGTAGGGGGAGCACCATCAAACAAATCCCGACTTTGTTAACTAACACTGAGTTCAATCCTTGATTTAAACAACAGTAGAACTAGAGCTGCTTATAAGTACCAGTCATGTGGTGAATGCATAATAAACAGATTTATAGCGTTTTTCCTCCAGCTGCTATTAATAAGAACATAAAGGCAAGATTGCCTAAATACAAAAGAGAAATTTAATCTTCATCTAACCATAGTGATACATGGCAGGGAGAAACACAATCCATCTGTGCTTTCTCTGACAATGCTTTCCACCATTTGTTTTAGAGAAAGACATAAAGTTCTCATAATGCATCTGGATAGCTATGAAATACTCTGGCTACTGTGAGAGAGAGAAGGCATTTCTTCCTGAGTTCTGTCAGCAATGCTTCTTGAAACATGAAGATTATCTCTTGCAATCATTACCCTGCCAAGGACAGCTGCTGAGTCCATGTTTAGTCAGGGACTGTATGTGCTAAAACCTGGAATAGCTGCACTGGGTAATGGAATTACTCCAGATTTCTCAGAAGAGGAAAGCCTTGACCCCACATTAGCTAATTTTTTTGAGACTGCACTGTGCTTTTTCTCCATATCTCAAAATTTTGGCCGTAGTATAGGATAGACACAGTGCGAGTTTCTTTTCACTCACTCCAGATTAGTTGCCTCTGGTGTTCTTGGCAGACTGTCTCCTTTGTTGAGTTTTTACATAAAAGGGTAAAATGTTGTGGCCTTCTCCACAGTGATACTCGTCTTACACTTCTCACTTTCATGTAAAGATAAACCCAGGAGCAGGCTTGGAGCTCAGCTGTGATACCTTATCTGCTCTGTTGGAGGACTGTGCAGTACAGCTGGCCTGCCTGGCCCCACTTCAAGTCCCAAGAGTGGAGGTACAACTCTCAGTGAAGGGAATTTCCTGAGGGAAATGCCAGTGGCATCCCCTTCCTGATTGCCATTTCTAGTACAGGGGCTGGACACATCATGGGGCCTCCTCCCTGTCTCCTCTGTCTGGTCAGTTCCATCAGGGCACCCTGCAGTGAACATCACCTGAAAGCCCCTTTAGTCTGAACTCTTTTGGTGATTTTGTGAATGTCTACAGGGCAGAGAAACCATCACAGAACTATTTAAAAGTCTGTACCTTTTGAGAGGAGAACTCAGAAGCAGACGTGAGGATTCTTTTGAAGAAAGAGAAAACAATGAAGAGTACAGATCTGGGTCAACACTGCCATGTTTAATAGAAATGTTTGTGTCCCAAAGAATCTAAGGGCTATTCCCTTGCAGATTTAACCTTAATTAGTCTCTTAACCTATGTACATAATTAGTGTCCTTTAGCTAAGCAATGTATATGCACAGACTAGATTGATTTAATTATTATTCTAACAAAGAGCTATAACCTGAACTTGCTACTTCAAATCAGGAGAGGAAATTAAAGGTAAGCACAAAATGTCTTCAAGTAATGATCAAAGAGAATCCTTTGTAATTTTCTCCTGGTGTTAATTAATACTGCTTATTTGGTCTGGTTTGCACTGACAATTTCATTTTTCGGAACATCAGGACTTGCAAAAGATTAAAGGCTAATTTTAAACATACTTGGATTAACCAGGCATACACAGCTATTGCATAATTCAGAAGGCTAGGTCTAAGTCACTAGGGATGTCCACCTTGATTTACAACATGAAAAACTATGCTGGCCACCTTGCAATGGGAGCTTCCCTTCCCGTGGATAACTTGTAGGGATGACATTCCCACAGCAAACACGGTGTAAGCATGAGGCAGGTCTGGAAAGGTTTGTGCAGGCGAGGAGGAATAAGTAGTTTTAGCGGAGACTGTACAGTCCTGAGTGAGAACCTTCAGTCTTTTTTTTTTTCCATTCTCTCTCTTTTTGCATCCCATTTCTTAGGCAGCATCAAACTGGAAAAAGACCCTGTCCAGACTCACAGGATGAGATTTATTTGATACAGGCAAGAGTGGCAGAGTTGATCTTCAAAGGAATAGCACAGAGGTCTTCAGAGTCTCTTTGTAGATAAGAAATTACACAGCGACATAAAAGCAGAATCTAAGCAAAGTTAAAATCCTAGGAGAGAGGCACTTTATCAGGTCAAGGCCAGTTCCTAAAGCCAAACCTGCATATGAAAAAGGGGAGTAAGGGATCAGAGTAGTTCTGAGTGTGGTGAGCAAAGAGCAGGTAGAAGATGCTGCTGCATCTACTTTGCTTTGCTGAGAGTGAGATAATTCTGCCAGAACAAATAACATATATTTCATTTGGTGTCTTCACTCCTTTACTGTTTTCATTCAGTGAGTAGACAGCTGAAATACTGCCAATGAAGGAAAACAGATTTTATGATGAATAGTCCTACCCCATGAAAAATGAGATTAGAGGAACGCCTAAACTAATTTCAGGTTATTGCATTACAATCTTCATCTCGGACTAATTCTCAGTAGCTTTATTCCAGGTTTATGGACAGAAATTTAAGGCCAGTACATTTTATCATCTGCATCATTCAGTCCCTTTTTTTTTTTTTAACTGAAGCTTTGCAATGTTCTCTTTAATTTCCAGGAGAATGAATTTCACCTTTTATAACATTCAGAGACAATTATGTTGTCTTTATGATGAATGATGTCACCCTGATCCCAGCAATAAAGGAGAATGTACTAATGCCAATAAATATATTAAGTATATCAATCATTCTCCTGATTCTTTTTACTTCGTTGTTCAGAAGAAATAGCATGCAACCTTGAGCTTTTAATTGGTTAACACTTCCATAAACACCATAATGACTCTTTAAATCTTTTTTTTTTTTTTGTCATGAGAATGAGGAAAACATAATGAATAAATAATTGAATACCACAGCAGAGCTCAGCACTGATCTATGGGTCATTCAGGAGGTGAACTTGATCTAAAGATTTATTCAAACTCTACAAGACAAGTTGAGCTGTTTGTGCTGGAAGTAGCTGTATAATACAATATATTTTCACATGCCCTTTCAATTACAAAAGAGTTCCTCAATGAAATGCAATATTGCAATTGAACAGTGGTGTAAAAACACAGACTGAATTCCACTGCAGTCAGTGGATGTGGGTTTTCTCTCACACAGCAATTAAATGAGAAGTATTAGAAAAGCAGAATTTAAATCAAAATCTGAAACCAGCCGTATCTCCCCAGCAGGCACAGGGAAGGTGACACTGGTGTAAGATCAGGTTCTGCAGCACAGCCTTCCTCGCTGCCTTCCCTGGCAGCACCGACGCTCCTGGGTGCTCACAGCAGGAACACATCCCTGTCTTTCAGTCACATTTACCTTCCACATGGCACTTGACAAGCAGCAAGCTCCTGAGAGCCGGTGTGCGAAGCTGCACAGCTTTCCTCGGTGGGATTTTAATTTGCTCTCTAACTACATCACATTCAAGTGAGTCTGGCTCGAGTAGAGCTCTAAGCGAGCTCGGATTATGACCCAGCTCTGTTCCCAGCGTACAGACAAGTTAAACGCAGGCCGACTAAAAAAGGCCTGATTCTCTCCTCTTTATCGGAACATTGATTTTCACAAAATGGCTGGAAAATGAGGTGGAGAACACCTTTACAAAACAAATGACCCCACGGCAGGGAGCCGGCGCTGCCAAACGCGGGCGGCTGCTGCCACCTCGTGTCGCCGAGCGGAACCGGGCCGGGCTCCCGGCACAGCCCGGCCTCCAGGGAGCAATGAGGGGAGATTTTCGCACCTAATTCCTGCTGTGCTCGCTTCCCCCTCCCGACCCGGCTGTTTATGTGACGGGCTCCGTGTCCCAGGCACGGGGCAGCCGCTAAGAGAGCGAGGACACGGTGGAGCATGAGCTAAGAGGTGATGGAAGGGAAATGGGTCTTCTTTGGCCAAACCTGACCTGTGCAGGGCCCTGGCAGCCTTCTGGGGGGCGCTTTGCTTCTTCCAGCATTTTCAGCAACCCGAGCAATGACTCAGGTGCCAAATCTCCTTGCCATCGTAGAGTCATAGAATGGTTTGTTGGGAAGGACCATAAAGATGGGTAAGAATACCTTCCACTAGACCAAGTTGCTCAAAGGCCTATCCCACCTGGCATTGAACACTTCCAGGGATGCGGCATCAACAACTTCCCTGTTTGACTGCCTTACCATTCCTGTAAAAAAGAGTTTATTCCTTATATCTAATCTAAACATACCGTCTATCAGTTTGAAGCTGTCACCCTTTGTGCTATCACTACACACCATCCTGAAAAGTCCCTTTCTGGCTTTATTGTAGGCCCCTTTAGGCACTGTAGACTGAAGGCTGCCGTACGTTCAGTCTGGAGCCTTCTCTTCTCCAGGCTGAACAACCCCAGTTCTCTCAGCCTGTTTTCACAGGCCTCTGATCATTTTAATGGTTTCATCTGTACTCACTCCAACAGGTTCATGTTCTCTTAGGACCCCAGAGCTGGATGCAACACTCCAGACAGAGTCTCATGAGAGCAGAGCAGAGATTCCCCTCACTCGTTGATGCAGCCCAGGATACATTTGGCTTTCTGGGCTGCAAGCATACATTGCTGGGTCCTGCCGTGCTTCCCATCAACCAATACCCCAAGCCCTTTTCCTCAGGACTTCTCTCAATCCATTTTCTGCTGAGCTTGTATTTGTGCTTGGGATTGACTTAAAAACCTTCACGCAGTGGTTTATGCCATTAAGCTTCTTTTGGTTGAAGGAGGGAGGCTGTGCATTTCCCACAGCCACCGAGCACACCAGCTGGCTCCTGTTTCCATGACACCTGTGCTGCTACAGCTGCCCCACTCCCAGGTGACACCTCCCCAGTGCACTCACTCAGCCAGGAAGGACAGCTCCCCACCAGGCTGGCAGCACCAGCAAAGGTCCACAGCCCAGCCAGACAGACAAACAAGTACTGACAGTGGAAACACTTACCCTGCTCTCTCTCTATTCAGAGCATCATGCAGCCTTTCATACACACCTCTCTGCTCTGCTTGCCAGGGTCACAATGTTTGGTTGCTCTCGTTGCAGCTCTTGAATTGTAAGCTTCTTTAGAGCAGGGATTTTGTTCCCCTGCACTTCTGCAAAGTGCCAGGCAAAATGCTAATTGTGATGACAAAGTCTAAAATTTGAGAGCATAATTGACTAAAATTTGTGATGACAAAGTCTGAAACTGAGAGCAATAGGACTAACTAACTTCAATAGAACTGGAGAAATACTGAATTATCTTTTAGCCCTAAGAGAGCCCTCGGTTGTCAAAAGCTATCTCCTACCCTCTAAATATGGGAAAACAGCAATAAATAACTGAAACCCATGATGAGGTTTTTTATGGCAATCAATGTATCTATGGCAAGTGGTCCACACATGATCTTTCCTTAGACAAGATAAGAGAGTACTAATCAGCAACAATTATCTACTGGCAAAATCTAACAAAATGCTGCAAATGTGCACAAAATGGATAGTCTGCTTGCCTAATAGCTGGGCTCTGAAACAAGCTGACAGTTACTATGGATAATCACCTTGTAACAAACCATTGCAAGTTCTGACTGCACATCTACAAGCATGTTGATTTTACAGTCCGTAAAGGAGTTCATGTCAGTTTTTACAATAACAGTGATGAAGTTAAAAAAAGAAAAAAAAACCGCTTTTTTTTCTTTCTTGGGAAAGAAAACAACACCCACAATATTGGAAAACAGCAGGAGATCAGTGAGAGCTACAAACAGGATAGAGAATATTCTGTGCTTCTTGGTGCAGGGGAATAAGTTGTAAAGAGACAACAATAAAGATGGAAAGTTGCAAAGCAGAGAAGATGGGTTATGGATATAGTTAACCATCCCTGCATTCCCTAACAGAAAACTGCTTCTGCAAATAAAGAAAGGAATTGGACAGGGAAGCACAAAGAATAAGTGTTCACTGAATTCCCATACCTGTGGTATTTAGGAGTGTGCAGAAAGCTTTGGGCAGAATGCATAACTCTGAGATAAAGCTTGAATTAAAAAAAAAGAAAGGACACATGGCTTGGAATTATTTTCTGAAGACAAATAAGTCTCTGGATAGGATTTTATGAAATATTGCTCGGTTTCTTATAGGAGCAGCTGAAGGGTGAGTCATATATTGATATTACAAGATATGTGTGTGGGAGGTAAGCCTGGCTCTCGCCTCGCACTCTGTGCTTTAATATAAAGCATTATTCACCTGCAGCATAGATAGTTTTTGCAGTCAGAGTATAGAGGTGAATTAACTGTGTGTGGGCATCCTCTCTGCACTCTGTTAACACAGAAAACGTGAGAAAGCAGAGCTGACCACTAACACCATTCTACCCATTGATGGGGCTTGCCTTGGCCATCAGACATCCCCTTTTTGGTATTATATGTTGCTGGTTTCCAACCCCAGATCAGTGGGGGACTGTCAGTGTCGGTACAAGCCTTAACTCCAGAGCCAACAGCCACGGTATCTGTGAGTTTGTTTCAGTTATGAGCAATTTGCCAGATGGGTTATGATTTTAGGTACATATATTAGGTAGATTGGATGTCTCTTTGGAAAGCTGTGAAGCTCCTTCCCCCCAATGTGTGATGAGGAATCTGTGTGCTTGCCTCAAAGGACTAGTCCATGAAATCCAGTAAAAAAGACTAGTCTGTCGATGTACTGTCTGGGGCCCATAAAGATTGGCTGGATTCTGTTTGTTTTCATTAATGCCAATGTACTATGTGACTACCTGAGTTGTCTAGACCTCAGTTTTCTTTCCCCTTATTTTGAGAGTATGGAGCTAAATATTACAGCCTGATTTATAATTCAGTCTCCTCTGATGGCTCCTCTGGTCTCCTCGGTTGCTCTCTAATGGGCTGGACTTTGACCTCTGTCCAGACACCTCTGGCCCTCCCCCTCAGTGCTGCAGGGAAAGGCTGTCTCCCACCTTCCCAGACTCTTGGCTGCTTCAGAGTCCTGCTTATGTTCCTCTGAGGGGTTTCAGTGAACTACCCCCGTCAGTTTTTCATTTCTCCAGCTTATCCGTGCAAGCACAGAGAGCTATTGTAGCCCAACCTTTTGCTACTCAGTGAACATACATGGGATGTTACATCTGCATTATTGAAAATGAACTGGCTGTGCATATCAGATATACCATCCCCAATAATTTCTGTTTCCTGACTCTTCTTCTTCCTGTAGTGTTCTCCAGTTGGTTCATTTTGCAAACATTGCAGCAGCCCTTGACTGGAAAAGTGAGTGGACCCTTGCCAGAAGTGATATTTTCTCCTGTGTCAAGCTGGGGTTTGACAAAGTTGTAAAGAACCCTACAGTACTTTTCTGTTACTCTTTACATGACTCGACGTACACCTGACATTGCTCTGTGCACACTGCCAGGCCATTCATTCCTGAACAGCAGCTGGTCTCTGGTGTATCTCTGTGTGTTAAAATCAGGCTATAGTTCAACAAGCACTTAGCCAGCAGAGTACTAAAAGAGATTGTATTGTCCCTTCTCACCCCTACTCATCTATTTCTGCCTCTGCATTTTCCTGGCATGCATCAGGAATAGTGTGGCCAGCAGAACCAGGGACGTGATTCTTCCCCTGTACTCAGCACTGGTGTGGCTGCACCTTCAGTACTGTGTACAGTTCTGGGCCCCTTAATTTAGGAAAGATGTTGAACTGCTTGAGAGTGTCCAGAAAAGGGCAATGGAGCTGGTGAAGGGTCTGGAACACAAATCCTCCAAGGAGTGGCTGAGGGAGCTGGGTTTGTTTATCCTGGAAAGAGAAAGCTCAGGAGAGACCTTATTGTTCTTTACAGCTCCTTGAAAGGAGGCTCTAGCCAGGTGAGGGTTGTTCTCCCAGGGAATCAGTAATAGGACAAGAGGACACAGTCTTAAGCTGTGCCAGGAGAGGTGTAGATTGGACATGAGGAGGAATTACTTCACAGAAAGGGTGATGGGGCATCAGAATGGGCTGCCCAGGGAGGTGGTGGAGTCACTGTCCCTGGGGGTGTTTACGAAAAGACTGGATGTGGCACTTAGTGCCATGGTCCAGTTGACAAGGTTATGTTTGGTCATTGGTTGGACTCGATGATCTCAAAGGTCTTTTCTAACCTATCTGAATCCATGATTCTGTGATTATCTGCTTCCCTGTGTTCAATTCCAGCCCCAAGCCATCCAGCTGCATTCAGCTCTGCCTTTTGCTGTCTGTGATGAAGAGTGACACAGGCAACCACAGGTGGCATCCTGTGGCATCCTGAAGAAACCAGCCAGAGACAGCTTTCATGCCTTTTCTTCCAGCTGCCAGGTCTGTTTTCTCAGGTGCTCCAGGCTATGTGTGTCTTGCTGAGGCACCTGGTGTCACCTCTCCCTGTGCTGCAGGGACTTGCAGTATCCAGACAGGGACCTTGCTTCTTTTCTTAAGGTACTTTGAAAAGGGCTTAATCTGAAAAATAAGAAAAGTGCAATATGAAAATGGGTTTTGTAACTGTTCCAACAAAATAAGCCCTGGGGCTCACTAATGCAGAGATATTTTTAAAAATTGTGCTCTTTCTCTTTACTGGAGAAAGATGCCCCAGTTTTCTGAGACGAGAGAAATAAAATCACCAGCTACACAGAGTGTGGGCAAACTATTTGAAACTCCCTTCAAACTCTGGTACTGCACCCTTCTGACAGGGGACTGTGTGCAGCTGACAGTGGAAGGACAGGTGGGCTGTTCTCTCCATGAAATCATTTCAACCCACCTGTAGACCTCAGACAATGAAGAAAACCAAGGGTTTCAAGAGTTCGCCCAACTCAGAGAACAATTATTCTGAAAGTTCATCCTAGGAGTGTAACCTGAATTTTCTGCTGAGGTCACGTTGACTCTGAAGACACGGGACCAATGCAGCACGTTTTCAGGTTGCACAGTGGCTGCTGCCCATCACAGATTTTTAATTCAGTAGAAGTGCCAAGGCTCATCATCAGCCATATATACATGACCCTTGGAAAGCAGCAGCATGATCTCTTCCACACCATTGCTTTTTATTGCATTCACTGTTATCTCCCTGTGAAACAGGGAGACAAAATGCCCACAGAGCTATTTTCATTCTTTGATAGAACAAGTCTGTTCAGCCTCATGTGTGTGACGTGAAGAACATCAGTCATTTAGAGCCAAGCTGTGGTTGAAAAGGTCACAGTCACTGTGACAGAGTAAATGAAATGTTTAATTCAAATAGAAGATCAGTTACAGTTGCAGTGGTTGTCAAAGTCACTTGTGTTTTCTTTTCCCTAAAGCTCAGCAGAGTAGGATTCAGCAACAGCTATAGGCACCCTTGTGGTAAAAAGCACTTCCAGAATGTACTTTGTTTTTATTTTAGAGGTTCTATAAACTGAATAACAGGTTCTATCTGCAAAACCCTGCCTCGTCTCCATGGATGGCACAGGAGGAGAACTGGGATAAAGCGAGAATGTATTTGTATTTTTTTGTATATGTCATATACATCAGTATATGACATATACAAAAATCAGTAGCATCAGTAGCATCAGTCACAGAGCCAACTTGGAATATTTTTTTTCAGTGAATTAGGTTCTTTGGAAAAAGTTAGTTTTTTACAAAAGATTTTTTTTTTACACAGGTTTTTTTATAGCAAATAAAAAGGTTTTGGCTGGAGATATCATCACTGTCCTTCAGCTGGGCTCTCTGCTCAAAGCCCTGGCCAGCACAGCTGAAGGCTAGCCTGGCCCCAGTCCTGCCCCCTAGCAGCTACTCTGGGGTGGACCTGAGGCTCACATGGACATGGGTACTTCAGCTTCTCCCTTTCTCTATTGTAAGGATTTCTCTCGATCCCAGCAAAATTCAGCAGCAGTCACTCTGTTTATGTATTCATGTGGTTGCCCATAGGAGTGGAGAATGTTGTCTTCTGTGTTCAGGGGGAAACTCACCACCATGACCTGTCTCAGCTATGGCCACATCCTGCATTCCACTCAGTGCTTAAGACTGCCATATAGGTGTCAGACTTAGGTGCTAAAGTTTCATTTTACTTCTCAGCCTAGCAAAACACATAATCTTAATATGTTAAACACCAGGTAACACCAGCGGGATATGCTGTCTCTTTGAAAATTTATCAATTGCATCATGATTGTCAGCTTGACAAAAGGGGCCTGGGAAGGCTCAGAAGCACTAGTGCTTCTTGGCTTGCCAGAGCATTTATTTAAATGGGAACTGGAAGAGCGTGAGACGGTGGCATTCCCTGGGACCAGGAGAAGGTGACTGCACTGGCCTTTGCTGTGAGCTTAGAGACCAAGCTGCCACGTGCCTGTGGGTGATGCAGAGTCCACAGGCAAATAAAAATTATGCCCAAAGCTGGGTCACCAAGGGAAAATGCCCAATAAAAAAAAATGCCAATTTCATATGTGAATTAGGGGATGATGAAGAAGAGATTGAAGCTGCTGTCTGTGTGATGTTTAGTAGTGACTTATGAAGCATCCAGAGTGGCGCTGGCTCCTTTGGAGTCAGCATGGCTCTCTTGGCTCTTATTGGCATGGATAGTGCCCAGTCTGGTTAAGTCACTTGCAGCTGCTCCAACCTTTGCTGCAGCTCTGTTCAGCCAAGCACTTTGCTGGTGGAGCTGAGCTGTGCTGGCTCGTGCTAGTTGAGGGCTCAGGGAATGCAAACAAGCTGTGACTCACCTGAGCCACAGCATCTCCATGAGCCCTGGATATGAGGCCGTGAGTTTCACCAAACTGCACGAGCCTGAAGTTTGTTGCCCAAAACCTGTAATCAAGAGTGTGAGTGCACAGCCTGTGGTCTAGGGCCTGATTGAAGAGGAGCATCCACGAAGAGGACAGAAAGAAGGGCTCTGCTTCCTTGGGCTCCCTAATTTTTCTCAAATTGACTTTGCAGCTCAGTATAAACCTTTGTAATTTTAACATTGGCTGGTTATCCACACTTCTCATTTTTGACATGTTGAGGCTGTACATTTTCTGGAAAAAAATGACTGAGGGAAGCAGAGTTGCAGAAGGCATTTGAAGGTTTACTGATTTGCACAATAAAAAGCTCTCTTCTCCCAGGCATGCCTACCAAGTTCCCGTTTTCAGCCTTTACTATTAAATTACAGCCACTGAAGCAGATCCTGAATTGTGCTCCCAAAGACAACAGCAGTTACTTTGCTGAATGGCAGGAGTCCTAATAGCAGCCTCAGCAATCACAGGAGTAGCAAGATCTCTGTTTCCTCTTTGTGGATATCTTCTTGATTTAGGCTCCAAATGTCACTGCTGTGGAGGATTCCTTGTTTGGTGTTTCTCCCTGCCAAAGTACTCATAAAATCAGTTCCTTTCCTTTCTCGTCATGCTACACCTATTTCACAGTTTCCCAGTTATAACTATATTTTGTGCAGCTTTTTTACAGGGTGCTTGTTGGCTTGAGTATAAAAAGAGCTCTGATGCAATTGCAAATGTTTACTGTGCATTTTGCGTGGGACCACTCAGAGCAGAGAATTTGGGTAAAGAGAGGGCTTAGATAATGAACCTGCAGTGTGGGAGTGTGTAAGGAGCTAGAAAGATCTTGTAATTAAACAGCACAAGGATATAATCCGAACAGAGCTGGAGAGCACTTGGAGTGGGATGGGCTGGTGGGAGCTGCCTGGAGCCTCTGCAATGCAGTGAGCTGCGGCTCTGCCCCTGAAAATCCCATCCCCAGAGCTCACAGGGGCCTTCTGACATCAGCCCTTATTACTGCTCACTATGGTTTTCCCAGCCAAAGTCAAACTTTATTTAGGTCATGTGTAATTCTGTCCTCTCTGTTCCTTCTTGCTTTGTCAAGGCATGAGGAAGGCCAAAAATAATTTCTTGTGTGAAATATGACCTGTGGACTGTGTGGACTGTCTGTGGACTCCTGTATTCCTGCAGGGTATCTCCTGACCAGGAGCATCTTCTCAGTGCAAACACTTCTTAAAGTCCCTAAATTCTGTTTGGTTGCTGTTCCTCATTTACCTGAGCATCTCTGTCACTGCATTTTGTTGGGATGCACTCATTCCCACAGTGTGCTACAGCACACCTTCATATTTAGGAAAACTTTTTTGTGCCAGGCTCCTGTGTATACCTTCAGCTCTGTGTTAGGCAGGAGGGTCCCTAAGAATTTTATCCATAAAGCAAGAGAAATATAAATATGCATTTGTTTCTTCTTGATATGACATACAGTTGGAAATATTAATCATTCTGCAGTCCTTACAGGACTGAAAAATGGACTGGCTGCTAATCACAGCTAGAAATAGAGCTGCACGAGATGCACTGGGGACAAGGCCATGTTATATGCTTACATGGCAAATATATTTGAGAGAAAGTTCACCACCCAGCATTCAGCCCCTTTTAGCTGCTGTCCCACAGGAATGATACAGGTCAGTTCTTACCACCTCCAACAGCCTCACAGCCTTCATCTCATGTTCCACCCTCCAGAATTTGTTCTTATTTTCATGATTTTTATGAAAACCCCCAAATAGTAGTCAGATAAATACTGGATGCAGCATTGCTAGGAAAACTGCACACAAGCCTGGGACAAGCCAGAGTCTGCCACTGCCTACTGGGTGATGGTGACCATGTCACTGTGGTTTTTACATGCTTCTGTTGCCTCAAAAACGATTACATTCTTAGCAAAGTGTTTTGAGGTGTAATGATATAAATGGGTGAAAAGTAAGATTCAGGGAAATTCATGGAATCATAGAGTGGTTTGAACTAGAAGGGACCTTCAAAGGTTGTTTAGTTCCAATCCTCCTGCAATGTTCAGGGACATCTTCAATTAGATGAGCTTACTCAGAGCTCAGTCCAGAATGTTCCAGGACAGGGCTTTTACAGCCTCTCTGGGTAACCTGTGCAAGTGTTTTACCATCCTCTTTGGAAAAAACACTTTTCTTACATCTAGTCTGAACCTTCCCTTTTTTAAGTTAAAACCATTCTCTCTTGTTCTAGTACAACAGGTCCTGCTAAAAGGTTTGTACCCATCTTTCTTATAAACCTCCTTTAAGTAATGGAAATTGTGAGTTGTGATTAAACTGTAGGTCATACCTGAACAATTCCCAAACTGTCTTTGCATCAAAGCTAAAACAAGTGTTGTGTAAAGTATGCTATGAGTAACAGCAACATACAAAACAGAAGAAATCCATCTGTGGTGGATGTGCAAGCAGTCTGTCCTCATGTAAATCTTTCTCAGGAAATTCTCTGACTCAGTAGAAGGCCAGAGTTATGTCATCATGTTTTGTCTAGTAAAAAAGGTACAAGTGCTGAACCCAGAACTTTGAAACTGTCTGTGAGTCTAGTTTATAGACTTAGGGAAACCAAGTCCAGTAGATAGCAATTTTGTCCCTCATGTAATAAATCCACAGTTCTTTATGGTAATAGCCTGAAAGTGATGGCATGGTTCTGTTATACTAAATGCCAGTCTTTTGTAAACCTACATAGTTTCCTTTCTTAGAGCAGGAACTTTGCTGTGTACCCAGGTAAAACCTATATTCAGGGTGACATCCATTGACATTGTCCAGGAGCCTTCAGCCAAACATTTTCCTGAAAACAGTTCTGGATTTGCTTAAAACAAAAGCTGTTTGTACTTTCCTCAAAAAACATTATACATTTCAGAGGTTGTTTTTATCACAGATTGGTATTTACTTGCCTTTGTCTTCTTGATGAAATGGAAGTCAGTGGTAAATGCCCACCTTTGGTAGATCTGTTGAGCCCATTTGTCTTCTGTGACAATGATGCTTTGTCTGAGTTACACCCTACCATGTAACTTTTGGATGCCAAATTCGGCAGAACACCACCACACTCCACACCAGGAACACTGATGGTCCAAGTACTGAAATTGAATTCCAGTAAGGAATTTGCCTTGAGGCTTTACTCAGATTTGAGAGTAGGACAAGCTATAAATCCTAAAATAGGCAATGAGGATGAAAACATCTGTATATACTAGATAAGAACATTTATTCTTTAGTAGGCAACAACTTTCCAGTAGATTATCAACCTAGCATCTGACAGAGCAGAATGAGCTATCATACTAATAAAAGCAGGTAATAAAGGTCATTGTTTTGAGAATGTTGCCTACTTTTTCCAAACCCTTTCCATTTTCTCCCCAGTTTCTCTCCGCTCATTGTCAGTGGTAGACCTGGATGAAAAACAATGGTTTTGTTGTTTTCTCTAGGAAATAGTGACTTCCCTAGTGACATTATTCTCAATACTAAATGAAAACTTAGAACCAGCATGGTGAACCTTCCCATTCAGTAACAGTTCAGATAGTTTAAATCAAAAACAACAAAAAGTTTTCGTTGTGATAATGTCATGTATTAGGAAAAAAGTTTCCTACAATGCTCAATATCTAATCTATTGAATAAAATTGAAATATAAGTACAAAAACATTTTGACACTGTCAGAACAAGCCAGCTGGCCTTTTTCCTTCTGAAAAATGCAATCAAATTGTACTCTCAAAATTTAATACAACTGCATTTACCAATTGAAGAACTGATCCATCAGCTGGCTCCTACATAAGGAGTCTGATCCTGCCTATGGGTGTGCTAAAAATTGACAGCAATCTAACTGGGTTAGAGTTGCAGAGCTTTGATCAAACTCTTTCTCTGGGTTAAATTCTTGGAGGGTCATTAATTCCTGCTACAGGGCCTTGGCTGATGAAAACCAGTAACCAGCCTGACTTCTTTGAGCCCTGCAATGGTGATGCCATATTAGATGATATAGTGATGCCACCTATTTCCTCAGTTTTAGCCCTTGGTCCAGAGAACAGGAGTGTGCTGATTCAAAAGAGCTCTATTGGTGTTCCATGGCACAAAATCTTGCCATAATTTGTCACTTATCTAAACTGCAGCAAGAAGATGATGAAAATCAGATTTCTTTTATTATTTGTGGAAACCAGGAGTGGAAGTAAATAATTTACTCAGCAAGGCATTTCCTTTCTTGAAGAACTCTTGCAGTGATCTTTTCTTTCCCCAAATCCGATATGATTTAAATCCATTGCTTGCTTGGTTGTATCCTCCTTTCTGCTTGACATTTTTGAGAAGCCAAAGTAATTCTTAGAGTGATGATTTTCCCTTAAAATGGTACAAGCTGGTTTTACACCTAGTCATACTTTCAGACCTAACACAGATTCCTCTTCTTTCTTCATGTTTTAGAGAAAGCATAGAAGAAAAAAAAAATTTTTTTAAAAAGAAAGGGCGCCTTTCCATTAATTCTCCCACATTTTCTGCTCTCCATCTTCCCTCTCTGAATTAGGATTGATCCTCCCTTGCCCAGGATGCATAATGAGCTCAATGCTCCTGCATCTCCACTCAGCAAGTTCCTCCTGAAAAGACACGGCAGGTCAGTGTCCTTGTGTTGTTAATCCATTGAACTAACAACTCAAACATGGGAGCATTTTTAGCCAATTATAAAGGAGCAAGTTCTTAATGATTAAAGTTACTCAAGCATGACTTTGTAGTCCTCACCTCAACCCTGCTCCCTTTTAAATAGCATCATCATCAGATAAAGAAAAACCTTGATATTGAAATGTTCTTGTACTCACAGACTTGACAGAAAGTTAGCAAAAACTCTAATCCTTACTGACTTTCTGTTATATAGAAGTTGAATTGTTTTTAGAGCAACTTGGTACCTGATAAATGAACCTCACCTGAGATGAATCCAGAGCCTTGCCTTGTTATTTTCCAGCATGCTGTTACAAAGGACGAGAAAATGAAATTCCTGTCCTTAGAGGTGGATAAGCACAGCAAGGTCAAGGGGTTTGCATTGCATTTCTCACCTAAAAATATTATTGCTGTTCACTGAACTGCTCTAGACATCTTCTTACAGCAATCAGGTCAGCCCTGTCTAAGTGGGGGGTCGTTCCCACTGTGATGTGACCTGAGTGATGCTCTCCTAACCCCTGAGCACGGTATGCTGACCAGAAGGACACACCATCAGGGGCCTACTGTTTTGCTAATCTTCTCCAGGCATTTCAGGGTTTTTTCAGCTCTCACAAAGATCAAGCAGCTTCACAGCCAGTTTAGCTATCATTTAAGCACATGGTCTTATTTCATGGTGAATTAAATTTTAGGTTTTTCCAGCAGAAGGAAAACAGTAATCATGTATGATTTCCCCACAGCTATTCCAGGCATGCAATAGCTGAAATGCACTTGAAAGAAGAGGTCTTGGTCAATGTGAGGACTTTTAAGACACCTTACCTAAGTTACAAGATTAGTTTGTGGACTCCCCAGGTAATAAAGGGAAAGTGCATCCTGAGAGCAATTCAGAGCTGGAGCCTAAATTGGACTAAATTTCAGATGTTCCTCCTTCTTATCCTTCCCTCCTACTGGCAGCCCAGTTTCCCAGATTAACTTTGACTTGAGATTCTTTCTGTCAACATTTACTTCTTGAATGTAACTCACTGTAACTTACTGACTGTAACTCACTTTTCCTTGCCATTGTCCATAACTCTGGGCACATGATAGGGCATATAATGTAAAAAAAAAAAAAGTCTTTTTGAAGGATCTGTGCTGTTGTGAGTGAAAATATTGTGTAAAGCAACCTAAGACAGATAAACCACTACAAGCCAGCACCCCAACTAAAGATACCTACCCGTCATCGCTCAAGAGAGAGTGTGGGCACAAGGAGCACAAAATTTCTTTTTGCTGGTTTCTAACTGTTGGGTCTGCAAGGATTTTCATTAAATCTTCTCACGTCCTAAAGGGAATCCTGATGTTTCATTTGTATTGCAGAAATAAAAATCAACACCAAGCATAAATATTTTATGCTGGATTTTACCTGTGGCGCATCTAAGTCTGGCCAACCCAAGCAAAACAAAGCAGAACTGCAGGGAAGCATCTGCCATTTCCTCCTCTTTCTGATGTGTCCCATAAGCAAATCTGATAAGTAACTTCTGCAAAATGTTGTTTGAAATATGACATTTTAATGAAATGCCATAGAAAGTGGTAGAAGTAATTATTAATGCACAGATCTCTTTTGTTCTATTATGCATTGATGAGGGAATTTGCATGATCATTAGGGGATGACTGAAGTTTGGAATCTTTTTAATGAATATTACATTCCCATCTATTAATGGGAGGAATGACAGTAAATTCTTCTTTTAGCAAATTTCTGCCATCTGTGTAACTTCTACCTAGAGCATTGCTAGGAACCTAGTCAAGAAGGCACCTAAATAGTGCAAAGGAAGGAATTTCAGCAAAGTAAGACCTCACCAGGTTTCCATGTTGCTTGTCCCTTCTTTGGAAAGGAACTTGGCTTTTTCTATTCTTTATTCTTTTTCTTTCTTTTTTTTTTCTTTTTAATTTTGCAAATTGACCTATGCTCCATAAAGTTCAACTGACCTATCCTCATGCTGTTTTTGTGTGAAGTTTCAAAGTACCATCAAACATACAGACTTATTTTGTTGTATTCACTGAAGCATATTTGACAGAATAGCTGGCATCAATAAGTAGATTTAGAAAAAATCCTGCCAGTTTTGCAATAGTATTGTACTTAGATTCTACAGTTTTCCAATATTTTCATAGTTTAATTAAAGGAAGGTCAGATGGACTACTTGTATAGTTTTCAAGAGTATGGCTTTATATTCAACCAGAATTTCATGTATATGAAAGAAACACAAGGGTTTTTTTGTTAACTGAATATATGTATTAACTGAATATATGTATTATAATGGGTCTTGATTAGGAGGGGTCTTAGCAACAAGTACTTAATCATGTACTTAATCAGCTAGCATGTACTAACTAAAACTCTTTAGAAAATATTTTCCTCCTCTTTAATTATTCTAAATCCTGAAGTCAGTGTAATTTGCTCTCAGAATGCTTCTGAAAACAGCTCCAAACATAGGAGGTAAAGTTTGCTCAAACTCACCATAATCAAATCTGATTAATTTCCATACTTTGCTATACTTGTCTCTCCCTTTCTATTGAGAAGTCATATACATCATGAGACCTTATTGCAACAGAGCATAATGAGGAACATAATCTTCAATGCCAGCAGGGCAACATACTAGAAGTTGAACCACAAAGGCATCGAACAGCATATTTGTACTGAAAATAGATAGAAAACACCCACATTTCCCCAGAGAAAACCTTTTGTTTGCAAAGTCATTTATCTGGAAAACAAATGGAATTGGTCTATTTTCAATTATTTTAGCTGGCAGTTTAATTAATTCTTTAATTTATTTTCAAGCTTCAGCCTCCAGCCATTTGCTATTGTTGTTAAGGAATGACCTGCTATTTCTTTGGAAATCATGCTCTTATCTGATATCTTACTCTTATAGACACTTTTAACCACTTTGCAATATTCTATGGCTTTCAAAAGCTAAGTAAGTTCATGTCCTTTGGTTTTCTCTCTTCAGGTCACAAAGCTTTGCTATGGTTTCCCTCTGAATTCTTTTTAACTTTCAGAATTCCTTATAGACTGTTTTCTATGAAAGTTTTAAAAAACTTGTCTTTCCCTTTCAAACACACTCCTAACACTCTTTCTTCCAATGTCATTGTGCAGGTTCAAGAAGACAGGAGTACATCTGACTACTTACTTAAAATGTCTCACCACCCCCTCATGTACCAGAAGGAACTCTCCTCCTAAGGTCTGATATCAAAACCACACCAAGCCTGTCTGTCCCTTGGGCCTCTGAAAATGTCTGAAGTTTCAAATCCTTGCTTTTTAAAGGATCAGATCTAAGCAGGACCATGAAGCAGGATCAGCAGGTCCCCATCAATAGGTATGATGGAAGGTGGACAGTGCTCCTCAGACAACAAAAGAGCCCCACAGTGTGGGTGCATGGAGCTCACGTCAGTCATGCCATGTCCAAGAGACCTGTGAAGATCGCCTGAAAATGTGCTACACACTCCCACACAACATGTTTCTCATCTCTTTGGCTACTTTCCATCTTCTTGAGATGGAAGGGAAGGCAGTGAGCTTTGTGTGACCTTGCTTTTCCTATTTCATGGAGCAACCATGACTCCTGCTGGAGATTTGCTTCTTACCAAATCCAGAGCACTCTCAGTGCACATCGCATAAATGCACATATTGGCTCACCACTATGTAAAGGAGGAATGTGGTGTGGGAAACTCTCAGAACAGAGGTCACTCCTTCTGGGAATTTGATCATACACTGAGACAGATGATTGCCAAGATGCTGGTTTCAGTGCTCCTACAACAAAACCTCCTGGGAAGAAAATGTAGGGAGACTTTAGCTTCAGCTGTTCTTCCTGCACTAGGTGTGGGAGAACTGGTCACCTGGACCTCCTCGTTCAGGCTGTGGTTATTGTTGGGAAATGAAGCAGTGAGTTAAGTGAAGGAAGGAGTTGCTGTTTTCTCCATTCTTTTTCTGGTGGAGAAGGTTGAAGCCATCAGTATGATTTCTGACATGAGGCAAGACAATTTCAACAACTCGTGTCAACAGAGACCTGGTTGACTGCAACTTCTCAGCTCTGGTGCAGAAAAGATCCTGGGTGAAGTCTGTAACCACAGCTATGCTGAAACTTGGGTTCCATTCTCTTTGGGGACTTCCCAAAATTTAAAACAGAGCTCAGGAGAACAAAGCAGTGTAAAGATGAGAAGATACTTAATGCGGTAAGAATGGTTTGACAATTCAACAAATTCAGTGCATTTCCTTGTCTACCTGAGCCATGACCCAGTAGAGGTTAAGTACTGAATTGTACTGCCAAAATGTTCATTAATCAGAGTAATTGTCTATCTTGTCAGCTCTAGGAATCCAAGACATGTCTTTCTTCTATTTCCATGGTAGTATTTTATGGAAACAACTAAAGATAGTATAATTTAGGCTGAAGTACCTGAATCATATGTAGCCATCAAAACCAATGAACTAATTTTCAAAGATGCTAATTATGTCTCAGTTCCTACGGGAAAAAGAAATCCAGGGTTGTTTGGAATTTGAATAGACATTTTCTATTTTTATTCATTTTGCTCCAGTAAACCTTTATTCACTGAGAATATGTGGGTTGCTAGCTGTTAATTATTATGCTAACAGTATTCTGCTAGAGGTAGCCTGGAAACATGTTTTCCCACTTATTGACTTATCTAATTTGAAAAAAGAACATACTAAGACTGTTTAAAATAACGGTGACATTGATATTTTATCTAATCCCCAGTTTAACAGAAGCAGTCAGTATGCTCTCTTTTTACAAGCAGATGAAACTGTATACTGCCATTCTAATTCTCCATTTCTGTGATCGGATTTCTTTAGCCTCTTAACAGCAGTGCTTTCCACATGGAAAGATTTAGTATCCATAAAAATCCTCCCCATAATCTGGTGCTACAGGAGGAGTCCCTGCCTCCCTCTGAGGAACATGTGATTCTTGCAGGCTTCTTCAGTGATTAAAGGTAACTCAGACTCAAAAATCCTTTGCAGTGCAGACATTCAGCTCAAGTCTGAGACATCGAAATTAAGATGTCTAAATGTAAGATCTTGGTTCAGGTGTCTAAATATAGGTGCCTAGTGCTTTTCAAGATGCCCTTGTGAATTTGTTGAGATGGTCATTTGGCCTTCAGCTGCAATTTTAGAAGAGGATGGGTCTCCTGCAGATCATGGCCGTATCTGCCAGCTGTGTGGATATCTTAGGTCATCTGGAATGGCACTGGGCACCTGTGTTTGCTAACTGGAGAGAACCCTAACTACTATTAGATTGAGGAACATAGAGAGAGTCAGTAGAGAGATTCAGCTATCATAGTGTTGACAGCTGGATCTCCCTAAGCTCCCCTGAGGGTACTGACTACAGCAGTAATTTAGGCACCAAGCTCACATGTAGGCATTTACTAGCAAACACCTCATTTTAGGTGTCTTTATCCCAAAGTGAGACTAACCCATGAAGTGTCTGTTATAACAAAGGGTGAATTTAGAAATGGAAGGCAGAACATGTAAAAAGGAGGAAACTGCTATGTGTATGCCTTTGTGAGGACTCAACAACTGATACAAATACCAGCTGGCACCAGCCCTCCTCCGAATGTTTCAGTGGAAGCCATGTCAAGAACAAAGGTGACTACGAGATGGCAACTTTCTCTTTTTACTTTACTGTTTGAGGTTAAACTGTGCCTCTTCTATGGAAGACTTATCAGTGAGCAGCTGCAGTTCAAATATGGTGACAGTTTTTTTGTAATTGTCCTGTTCTTTTATTGAAACAATTGGCTCAAGCACCAACCACTGCATTAAAAATAATCTGAACTTGATTGTGCCCTTCTGTTTCAATCAGGAGCACCTACCATATGCTTTACAGAAAGGGACAATATTCAAAGGTAGAATATTTGAAATGCTTCCAAAATTAACCTTCCTGTTTCTTATACTGTTAAAAACAATTCTCTCCTGCTACTCAGTGCAATTTACAGGAGGTGCTTGGAAGAAAACGACCTTGAATTTTCTTATGACACTACCTTCCATCATGATAAATCTCAAGGTGAGAGTAAACAGGAAGATATGAGCCTCTTTTACAACCATGTTTCTGAATGACATTATGGTCGGAGGTGTTCTTTATAGTCTCTGCTGAAAAAAATGCACTCGATTTTATTGGCAGCATCTCTTTGACAGATGCCACTACTGTCCTTGTTTAAACTAGCATTAAAACATTAACTATAACTTGAAAAAAAAACCATTATGAGGATTTGCATGTAATGAAATCCAAAAGTAAAAAAATCACCCAGAAATTAAAAATGAAACACAAATTTGCTAAAGTAAAATTCTACATTAAAGGTGTGTTGAATGTGGGGTGCTGAATTCCAGAAATTAATACAAATATGCATAAAATGGAATAGTTTGTAAAACTGACAAAAGAAGTGCTAACTGTGCGTCCCAGAACCCCATTTTCATTCTTAACCACTCACTGAGTTTAACTTTTTAAATATCTACTTTTAGCACTGTTCTTTAAAAGCAGAGATAACTATTTAGAAACAGTTTTACAAGACAGTTTTACAAGTGCCATACCAATAACATGAAATATCACTTAATAGCTCCTTCCTAAGTATCAAAATCCTGAAAACAGAAAATAGATTCATCCTTTTAAGAGCAGATAATTGTGCCCTATCTGACCTGTCATCTTTGCATTTATAGAGACAATTATCAGATGCTATTCTGTGGTTTGGAACAAAAATCCAGAAGTTCCCTGGTACATGTGTCCAGCCAAGCAGTAGTCTGAGTGTCTTTCTGCATTCACTCTTCCTGTGACAGCCTCAGTGAGGTTTCCTGTGGTGATGTGCTGGGTCCTCCAGAAGTCTGATTGTAGCTTTCCAAGGCATCATCCTGCAGCCAGCACCTCTTCACAGGTAGTTGCACCAGCAGCAGTGCTGTGCGCAAGCAGTGAGAAGCTCTGGAAATTTCTGTAGAGCTGCCACTGAGGAACTCACTCACTTCTGTGAAAGATAACAGCCTTCTAGAAATGTCTTCTAGCCAAGTCAATGACCTGAATAGGAATGGCGTTAGATATCACAGACACAGTTCTTGCCTTATCTGATCTGATGGAGAATTCTGTAATGTTGGAGTTTTGCAGTACAACAGGAGCCATGTGTGGCCATGAAATTGCTTGTCCCATTTATAATGCTGTAGTAACATTGAATCCCAGCAGTGAACATCATAGGCATAGAGTGGGGTACATTACTTGTGTAACATGTTTGTAGCACATTCAGTAGCGACATGCTTGCACATTATGAACAATACACCCTTGGGAAATGGACCTGTCTGGTCATTCAGGAAAAAGTGCTTCAGACTCTCTGTATTGTTGCTTTGCAGCATAGAAAAATGTCTGAAATTCCAATTTTTGCTGAATAGTAAACGTTGCCTGCACAAATCCATTTACTATCATTTTGAAATCTGGTTTAAAAATTTTCTTTATTTTGCTATCTCTTGAGACAGCAATTCTCATTTTTATTATTCAGAGATTTAAGCATTAGAATTAGCCTACAAATAAACATGTATCTTGCTTGTGCTACGATGCTTTCTATTTTAATTTGCTATATATTTCACAGATCATTGTCACTGATTTCAGTTTAGTTTAGATGCCTGGGCATTTTTTACTGTCACTAGTCAGCTATGTACATTTTCAGGTACTTCCATACATTTACATTCTTGTCCTTAGTGATTCTAAGAATTTTGACCTCCACCATCTTGATAGGTATTCAGTAAACCTGTACTGAAGTAGAAGCAAGAAAACTATATCAGACCTTGTCTCACCAAGAAATATTTCTCCAGATACTGCATTAAAGAGTCATATATAAATACCTCTAAGGCAGTAAGAGATGGAAAGCAATTGCTTACATCAAAAAGTCATTAGCAGCAATTAGGACAGAAAAAAATTGGCATCTGGCTATTTCAGATGATGATAGAAGAGATGTATAAACGCAAAAACGATGAAAATGTAAAAGAGGTATTGGAAATCCATACTCAGTGAACTAATGCAGGCAGCCTGAGCACAAACTCCAAAAGTCAGTAGAATTTGACAAGCCTTTTTCAGCAACACAGTTCTGAAGGCAAAGAAAAGGCATATGAAGTGTGAAATAGTCTCTAAGTTAATAGCTGATAGACTGCCTGTTTTTTTCCCAAGTGCCTTTACAAGGTCTAAATAGCCAACAGCAGAGTGAGTGTAAACACAGCCTGTTTCCTCTTGCACTGGAGTCACCGCACTGATGTCAAGTGAGTAGCATTTTGTTAGTAAGAGGAACATTTGGTCTACATGAGAAAATGTAGATGAAACACCACGACTAAATATGGCAAAGCAAGTGACAGAGTGGTGTTGATACAGCTCACAGGTGCAAGCAGGTGGGAACTTCAGGAGATGCACCCAGCACACTCCAGTCCAAATAAATAATGCAGTTCACTACACTGCATTTGTGTACCTTCCTTCTAGGAATCATTTGCAATCATCCAGGATGATTTAGACACCCAACCATGTGTGGATCTCCCACATGTACTCTTCATGTATGAAGTGATCAAAATCCTCCTTAAATATGGAAATTTGGTTACTATTTATGAGGTATTTATTTCCCTTTTGCTAGCTGTGGAGAGCAACATAGCTTTTTCCTGCTATGTAAATATCTACACCGGTACTTTTGCACTTAAAAAACATCCAGCGGTTTTGCATGTGCAGAAAATATGCTGTAGTTTTATAGCTGGTGTCCAAAATACTCTGAAAATCCACAGAAGTGACTGCTAATGAATGTGGCTTGAGAAACCTAATATTGCTCTCTGTCTGTTTAGTACCCAGTCCTTCTGCTCTGACCACCCCTGAGGCGTTGAAGGGCAGATGCCTGTGTGGCTGGAGGCACCTTCAGGTGCTTTCCTGCAGGTCATTAACCCTTTTTCGGCCCACCCTATTGGAACTACCAGCATCTATCAGCCACATATTGTGATGATAATGCTACACACAGATATCTTTTTATTTATAGCATCATGTGAGGCTTAAAGCACTGTCAATTCAAAGTGAGGATCAAAAAATGCTGTAACAAAAGAGGAATCTGCTTCGATTCAAGCAGCCTGTGTCCCTATGGTCTGTTTTGAAAGCCATTGAAATAGGTGGAATGAGTGTAGTCACTTCCAGCAGGTTTTGGAGCTCTCTTCTGCTTGTGTCTGTGAAGTCCTGAGTGTGAAGCAGAGTGGCATTTGTGGGGCTCTTTGTGTTTATGACTCTTAACATAATCCTTCATTCAGATACTGTGATGCTGAAAGCTGTAGAAATCCCCTAGGCTCATATAAACACTAAGGCTGCTTGGTAAAAAAGGGATTCTTTTCCCCTTAAAATACTGCAAAAATGTGTTATTTCCATTTATTTAAAAGCAGCTTTCCAGCAGCCAACGGATATTTATACTGATGGAGTATCCACTGGAGTATGGCAATTTCCTGATTCCACATTCGTTTTTCTTCTACAATGCTATCAAGTTGCTTTTATCTCAAAATGTTTTCCTGAGAAGACCAGCAACATTTTTTGGCTTTTACCGCTTGAGAAACTGAAATCCTCATAATTTCATCCTCATGAGCTGTCCCTAGCCCTACTATATTTCAGTTCAAAAATTCTTAGCCATACACCCTTGTCTCACTGCGCTTCCCAGTCGATGAATATGAAATGAACGCCTCTAGGAATCTGCTCTTCAGAAGTGCTGTCACTGATGTTTCTGGAGATGTGATGGGCTCATCAGGTCGAGGGAGGTGATTCTCCTTTCTACTCTGCTATCATGAGAACCAACCTGGAGTACTGCATCCAGCTCTGTTGGTCCCCAACATAAGAAGGACAAGGACCTGTTGAAGTGAGTACAGATGAGGGCCATGAAGATGATCAGAGGAATGGAGCACTTCTCCTGTGAAGACAGGCTGAGAGAATTGGGATTGTTCAGCCTGGAGAAGAGAAGGCTCTGGGAAGACCTTATAGCACCTTCTAGTACCTAAAAGGGGCCAACAGGAGAGCTGGAGAGACACTTTTTACAAGGACATGTAGTGACAGGACAAGGGGAAATGGCTTCAATCAGAAAGAGGACAGGTTTAGATTAGGTATCAGGAAGAAGATATTCTTTAGTGTGAGGGTGGTCAGGCACTGGCACAGGTTGTACAGAGAAGTTGTGGGTGCTCCATCCCTGTCAGTGTTCAAGACCAGGCTGGATGCAGCTCTGATCAACCTGGTCTAGTGGAAGGCATCCCTGCCCATGGCATGGGGGTTGGGACTAAAAGATCTTCAAGGCTCCTTCCAATTGAAATGATTCTATGATTTATAATTATATGATTATATCAGATATATTATATCAGATATAATTATATAATTATATCTGGCCTCAAACTATTGATACATTCACACTGTAGTAGAGAGGACTTGTATTCTGGTCTGTAAAAGAAAAATTAATTCCAGAAAACTTATACCCAGTATTTAGCTTGCTGAAAGTACCAGTGAAACCATTTCTTGTGCAGGTGATTAAATTCATTTAATTTAATTGCACAGATAATGCTAAGGAAAGTATCAAAGGTTTCACAAGGCTGATGGAGTTGCAGAGGGAGTTGCAATGTTTTAAACTGAATTTTGTACCATCATTGTCCTCCCTACACTACATATGTAGGAAAAATCATGGGGAAAGAACCTTCAAGGATGTAATAAAGTATACAGTTCCCCAGTCTGGGAAATATGTACAGGGATTAAATACAAGTAGGGCTTTGTGCTTCTGGCTGACAGACATCATTGTTGAGTCAGGAAGTTTGGTTTGCATACAGGAGATGAAAGGTCTTATCTACCAGCCCTGAAAATTTCAACTAAACATCTCTATTACTTCCTGATGCAGGCAGGACGTTATTAATTTGCTATCTCATTAGGCTTATGTGCTTCTAAATTTGTCCATCAAGTGCAGATTTTAACAAGGAACTTCAGTTTTATGATGACAGGTAGTGAAAGCATAGAGAATATGTTCTTCAGGGAAAGAGTGAAAGCACTGCCATGGGAATTAATGAGGTGATAATTGGTGCAGAGGATGCTCGGCAGATGCAGGGCTCCGCTCCGAGCTTAGCACATACCCTTTGCTCTGTGAGTACGTGTGCAGCAAAAACCATGGAATTTCAGTCATACATGAGGCCTAAGTTTGAAATTCAAGTTGTCCTACAGCTGTAACTGTGGTCTAGATGGGGGTCAGGGATTGGCCTGGGTGTGCAACACTTCACCCTTAATTCCTAGCCCCAGAGCTCTCAGCGAGCCTCTGCATGCACGAAACAAGGGATTGTTCCAAGACAAGACACTGCCTTGTGAGGAGGGGATTGCCTGAACTCCCAGCCCCTGCACAGCAGAGCTGTGGGGCAGCTGCTGCAGAAGCCCTCCCAAAGTGTCAGACTGGCCTGGAGGTTCCCCTGGGCACCCTCTGCTGTGTCTGGATGGACCGACAGGCAATATTTATGTGTTAGATATGTTGATTAACCTGGTCAGGAACCTGGCCATCCAAATGACTTGCTCAGGCACAGGCAGTTTCTGCTACACAACTGACCAGACAGTGCACAGGTAAGATACTTGTAAACAGTGGAGATTGTGCAGATGCAGAAATGGGTACATAGAACAGTGTTCGGTATGCAGTCAAGATAATATTTTGTGCATAATTTAATACTACTGATAGAAACAGACCATGTGTGTGCTGGAGTGGCCATGCAGGACCACTGCCCAGATGGATCATAACAAGTGAGCAGAAATTTGGGGAGCCTCACCAGTTCCAGCTGAAGATCCTGTTGCAAGGACCCTCAGTACAGAGACTCCCATCACCGTTGGGACAGTAATCAACCATGCTGTTTGAGGGACTGGATCATTACCCCATGGAAACAACCCCTCAAATCTATTTAGTTTCAAAAATGCTCTCTCTGTGAGTGTCTGTGCAACAGTGATGCAATGCTTCTGGGGCATTGAGAGAACTTGCATAGAGCAGCCCCTGACACACTCAACACAAAGAAAGTGAAACATGATTGCGCCTCCATTTGAGCAGCCCTCCTTTGCTATAGAAAGCAAATATAGTCTCCATCTTACTCCTTATAGTCCCGTTAGCTCTTGTGCTAATGCATATTTTATTATTTTACTCAAAGCGGGATATGTAACAAATATTTTCTGCCATCTTATAGGTACCATGTGGTGATTAAAGAGTGTCCTTACAGGCAGAATCAAATGAAATCTTGTAATGGATAAATAAACACAGATCCTTCAGATCTCAGCAGTCTATCTGTGTAACTTTGAGTAAGACTTCTTGCAATCTCCTCTGCCATCTTGCTTGGGACTCCTCTCACTTACTAATGAGAGTCTACTTAAGAGCTAGGAACTCATGGCTCCCCTGATAGAGTACTCCTTTGAAGAAGCAATTCATATCTGTTTTAAACATTTCTCAAAACCTTTGGTGATGGAAGGTTTGTGCCCTTTGTTACTTGGTTCCCTTGATTAACAATTCTTCTAACTAGAGTTTCTTGCTTAGTTTTGCCTTTTGCTGCAAATTATCCTAATCTGCTGCTTGTCCTTCTTGTTCTATGCACATTCTCTGCAATATCACCTTTCTTCTGCCTTTCTACCAGTCTGCTAAGCTAAGTCAAACCTATTATATTTCAGTCATGTCTTACAGAAAACATTTTCAAAGTGCCACTTTTCTTCTTAACATCAAGCAAAAGGTCTTTATCTCTGTGGATATGTAACATCTAAACCAGGACTTTGCACTCCTTGTCAAGCTTCAGAAGTGCTGATGAGAGGAGAACTACTGTCCATTTTACAGGTTCAAAGGTGCCTTTCTGGCAACAGCATGACATTGGTTATGTTTAGATTATGACTTCCCTACAGCCTCTTTTCTGCTGTGCTACTGTCCAGTTACTTTTCCTTTTTCATTTTTTTCCTCATTCCAAGTGTAGCACTTTTTGCTCTATCTATGCCACACTCCATCTTCCTTACTTCAGATCACTTCTCCAATGTATTGTTTAAAATTCTAACCCTCTCAAGTGCTTTCAGTTCCCTTTGTTTGTTATTTTCACATTTGAGGACGTCCATGCTTTTCTGCTGTCCAGGTCACTAATGGGGATATGGCACAGTACACCTAACTGTGTAGGATACAGCCTGTGTGAGCTATTGAAAATTGAGTGCAATCTTACAGCAACTACTACATTCACATTCATAGTAATTTCATAAACTTCATTAAAAAAACAGAGCTATACAGCCTAGACAGTAAAAAACAAAATGTGGTTGTGAGGAACAGGACGGCCAAAGTACCCATTTAGTCAGATTTTCAGCAATAAAACATTAATCAAGCTTTTTCTAGAACTCTCACCAAATCCTTGGCAAAACCTCAAGTTTCAACAGTGGAAAATCTATGGGAAAATAGGACTGAACTCTTCATACTTTACTAACAACATTTTATGCCTGAAAAGCTATTACTTGCTATCACTGCTAGAGTTATATTTTAAACTCTCCAGAATGTCTTTTACTTTTCATTTTTTTTGTGATATTTGCTACAAGCGAGTGTCTCTCTGGACATCGGTGTAACCGAAAGAACTGTTATCCACATACTTCTGTGAATAATTCAGGAAAATTTGGCTCAGTAAAATCAGGGACTCTGGCTACTGTTAAAGTTATTGCTGGCTCAGCTTACTAAATTTTTTAACTTCTTGATAAGTCATTGGAAACATAAGCTTTCCAGACTGTTGCAGTTTATTACTCTTTTTAAGTGAGCAGATCTAAATTAGAATCTCCTCAGATCAATAGCTCATTTTTATCACAGAACATTTGAACTGTACCATATAGATCAGATAAATCATCTTCCACTACACTTGAAAATTTTAAATGGCAAATCTGAGGTGTAAAACTACTGTAGATTGCATGCTAAGAAAATGATGCATTACAATTGTTTCTCCCTACCTACGGCTCTTCCTGAATAAGAGCCAAGTTCCAGCACAGTGACTATTTTAATTGCAGGTGTTTCCTCAAACTGCGTGACATATTTCTCTCTCTTAAAGGAGGCTGTCTACTTTTACATTACAATCAGTGTTTCCTCTCATAGGCACTGCTCAGATTATTTAAAAACATGAAAAACACTAAATAATTTGACTCCATGCAATCCAGACCCAAAGGCATGAGGAGATTCAAGGTGGAAGTTAAAATTAAAGTCATGTCCTGGGCAGTTTACAAACCACAGGATCATGGAAAACTCGTGCTGGAAGGGACCTCAGGAGGTCTCTACTCTATCTTCCTGCTCATATCCAGCCTGAATATTTCTTCTTTTTTAAAAAAAATTATTTCATGCATATTATCTCTCATCCTCCCACCAGACACTCAGTTGTGAAGAGCCTGGCTCCATCTCCTTGATGACCAACTACTGGGCACGGGGAGCTGCTTTTAGGTACCCCCCTCTTGTCTCTTCTCCAGGATAAACCAGCCCTGCTCCCTCAGCCTGTCCTCAAGTCCTCACAGGGCAAGTGCTCCCACCCTGATCATTTTAGTGGCCCTCAGCTGAACTTGCTTCTGTTGATTGATGCCTTCCTTGTGACACTTTGCTTTCCAAAGATGATTGCTCTTTGATTTTGATACTGCTGTTGTTCATGCATTAAGCCATTATATGTTGTCTGCTGATCGAGAACTGCCACAGCAAAAGTCATTACAGGGATTTCAGAGGCAGATGACATGACATTGCATAGAACCACTTGAATTTTTTTTCTGAAACACTTTTTTTTTTTTTCCTAAAGCAAAATAACCCTTCCATAGCATTTTTTTTTAATTTTTTCAATAGAAAAATTTCTTGAATGCATAGGAGTAAATTTTTTCCTTTATTTTCCTTAATTCATGATATATAAAAATAAATAGAGGATTCTTAATCTCAGTTTAAAGTATAATGATTTTGAAACTAATAAACTTCTTTGCATAGCCTGTAGATAAAGTGAAGAGTCCTGTGAGTTTCAGGGCAGAAGGAAGACTGATGTAAATGGGGATCCTGCAGAGCCACACGAGCAGGAACATGTGCTCGCCACCAGCAGGTTACTGGTGTGGGACTGCAGCTACCAAATCTCCATAATTAATCCACTTTCAAGGCCTTGGCCTGAATCTTTCCATGTGGCAAATGTGAAGAAGAAAGTCTCAGAAAAATAAGAGATACATTCCCACATGTTCTTGGGCATAGGTGTTTAAAATTAAGTCCTGAGAATGTTTTCTAGGACACCACCTATTACCCTGGTCAAAAAATGGTTCCAAGAAAGCATTTATACTCCTGTTAGAAAATAAGGATAACTTTCAAAGTTCGTCACTGTGCTATCATTTCTTCTGCTGGACTTGCAGCTGTATATTACAGCATCGCCATAGCGGCCACAGGTAGGCAACCACACCTGTGAGTTCCATGCTAAATCGATTGCAAATTGTGTACACATGCACTTTAATTCGTCAAGTCAGGGCTTCATTGTGGTTTGTCCTTCACCAGCATTTTTCAGTATTTTTATTATTACTATGAACAGAGGCATAGGGGATATATTTATTAATTTTCCAGATGACCCCAATCTGGATAGGTTTACCTGAAGGACTGAAAAATAGGATTGGAATTCAGAATACTTTTGACAAATTGAATAAATAATTAAAACAGAAGAAGGAGATGCAAATAAATCAGACCAAGTGAAAGATATTTATACACAGGTACTGGCAATTATCTACTCAGATATGCAATAGCCGAAGTGGGGTAAGCGCCAGTATAACAGCAGAAGATCTGGCCATGGGGAGAGGACACTTAGTAAATCACAAGATGAAACAAAGCGAGTAACATTATACTGTTTCCAGAGAAGTATCCATTGTCATGAGATATACAAGCAGGATTTTGTCTATGTGACACGTGGTGGAAATCTTTCTTCTTTCAGCACTGGCATGGTCCCAGCTGCAACATGTGCCCAGCTGTGGATGCTCTGAAGCAATGCAGCCTCTGGTGAGTGTCCAGGGGAGAAGGGTCCAAAACAACAGCCCAAAGGAACTGGAGCTGTTTGCTAAAAGAAAAGAACAGAGAGGCACGACTGCAGCTTCTAACACATAGCTGCAGAGAGGGAAGGGATTAATTCTCCATTATGAAATAATGGCTTGAATTACAGTGAGGTTTAAGATAGGCATTTGGAAAAGCTTTCTAATAGCAGAAGTAATTAAGCACAGAAATAGGCTGCATGAGGAATATCCCTTATTGGAGGCTTTAAGAGGAGGCTGTCTAAGCTGTACAGAAATGGGCAGCCCAGCCATGGGGCTGAAAAGGGGGAAGAGCTGTTTTGATTTGGTGCTAGCAAGAGGAGAAGGTTTACGTTTCCCAAATGCAAATCTCATGGCTGTGACACACTGCTGTCTGTATAGTTAGTGCTAGCACACAGATGACCTGGAGCAATTACTTAATTTATTGATGTGTGCAAACACCAACAGAAGGCCTGATTTTACAGATGGCACCTCAAAATGTTAAAACACACAGATCGGGGCATCAAAGCAGATCTTCTGATTCAGCCCCTGGTATGAAGTCAGCCCAGATGCTCTGCAGGAACTGGGATCCAGCTGACGGTGCAATGTTCCAGTATTGATATGCTGGAAAAGAGCCTAGCAGGTGAGTGCTACCAACCTTTGTAATAATCAGCATGCTCTTACTTACGTGCCTTCCTAACAGATTTTGCTTAGATTAAATTTTTATTTGTGTTTAAAAACCTGAGACAGTGAGGGACAATGGAGGGAGGCTGGTGAAGAAGTTTTTTTCTAGGAGGAACACTAACTTGTATATTACCATATCAGCTCATACAGATATCTACAAAACCCAAACAGTTTTAAAGAGAAAACTAGATCCAAATTTATCAACAGAGTTTTAATATTAGAAAAAAGCAAGAGCCAGAATCTTTAAATATCATATTAAATGCAAACTTATCCATATTCACCAGCTTGATGCTACCCCTGGTATCATCAGGTAACTCAGGGACTTGATTACAGTCATCATGACAATGCTATAATAAAAGATTATGAATAGCTTGTTGCTGACTTGGGAGTAATCTCAAAATCTCACATCATAAAACCAGCATTCAGTCTCTTTAACTTGATTATATTAAAAAAGTTATAAGAACTCAGTGTGTAATTTTTACTGTGCTTCATACACAAGAGAGCCATTATTTAACTCTTCGTTTAATTTCCAGATGCTTCATATGCACCATATAAAAGGCATCCAGAGAATCAGGGCAGGAAACAGACTTATGGTAGACAGCTCAAAGGTATGCATGTGTGGAAAATGCCATTAAAATTATAGCTTATCTAGTGTTCTTTGCTTCCCTAAACTAGAAGTGCTTCAACTGTTTCCACAGGTTTAGCTTCAGGCTGCAAGGTCGATGTCCCTTCAAGTTGTCTGGGAGTCTGGGTGGGCACTACCTGGGGATGACATATGTGCTCTGAGATTCCAGATCTAGAATCCTGTTGTGTTTTCTGCCTTGAAACACAGCCAGTGTGTCCCATTTGGATCCGTCATATCACGGGAACATTGCTGCACACCATAATGCAGTGCAAGGGTGCAAGCTTTGAAGTCCCAGCCCTGGATTTGTATTGGACTTTTTAGTTTTCTTTAGTGGAGAAGAGACCGAAAATATATGACTGCAAAGATAATCATACCCAGTAGCAATTTCCAGGAGACAGAGCAATGAGGACTACATTCCCCCAGGAATTTTCAGGCATGCCATCCCTGTGCAATGGCACAAATGTTGCTGGTGAGTCCTCACACTGCAGCTGGGCTGCCCCAGCCCCGGTCCCTGAGTACATTGTACATACTCAGACACTAGACAAGGAGTCCAAAAAACAGCTCTCTTCTTCAAAGTTTCACTGTTCTTGAACATTTGAATTGTAAGCCCTGGTTTCCTCCCTCCCACTAATACACATTATTGCAAAGAAAGTTTCAGAAGCCGTGGGAGAAAGGGAAAGTGCTTGAGCAATGGCCATTGTGGCCCAGGAGAGAAGGATGTGAGCACTGTTTCAACACCCACTGCAACTCGACAGGCTTGAGAAATCCTGGTTTCTGGGAAGAAAAACACAAATTTTCCCTGAAAATGCTTTTACCAGGTTGCTCTGTCCTTTTCCTAATTCAAACTGTAATTATAGAGATGACAAAATGGAAAATAAATATATATGAAGCAGCAGAGAAAAACCAATTAGTTTTGCACTGGTGAGAAATAATGCAGAACTTCTTGTGTCTTTAACAAACTGGCTCTCAATATATATTGTAATGTATCTTCATGACCCAAATATACTTAGGAAGAGCATGACAATGAAATGCATGTTGGAAGTGTAATAAAGGCACTAACACAGTAAAGTTACTATATTTTATTAGCAGAAGAAAACAATTGAAATGATATCCAGGTAGTAACTTAGGAGCCAAATGTCATAGCTGTCTCTTTTGCTGCCAAAATATGTGTACTTTCTTTCTAACAGTCTCTTTCCCCAAGGAAAAATAAATGTATCTAAGAAATACTTGTTAGCAATGCAATTACAGGCTTAATTCCCCAAACAAGTTCAGACATCATAAAAACAAAACCAAGCAGAAGCCCTTTGCAACTGCAGTGGAAAAGAGACAGAAAACCACTAAGTGCTTGGAGAAAGAGAATATAATTTTACAACAAAAGCTGACACGGTCTTTGACAATAACATTTGAGATGACATTAGCATTTGTTTTTCAACAGCACTGTCTTTTTCTTTTAACCTACAGCCTAGAATGAAAAACTTCTTCTAAGAGTAGACTGTGCTAGTCGTGGACAGGACTTTTGGGACACTCAGCCACAAAAGTAGCTTGCCCGACTCTCAGAAAAACAAAAAGCAGCTTTGTATCAAAATAACATTTCTTGGCACTTGTGAAGGTCCAGTCCCTCCAAGGAACTTAATGACAGCTGGGTTGTTTGTACAATGTGGGTTCAACCATGAGACCAGAGACACTGGGAAGGTAATTCAGAGCACTTCTGAAATGTTAGCCTTAATAAAATGAGATCAAAAGAAAAGTTTGAATAAATAAGATAAAAGAGACAAAAAAATTCTAAAAATTCTCAAACCACCACAGCCTTGCTTTTTTTTTTTCCCCCCTCCACCATACAGATTAGACCCATATTCAGATCACAGTTTGGAGAATGAAAACCTTCAAGAGGCCTTGCCTGGGCCATAGGAAGTTTGTAGCTGTGCAAAGCTCCTGTTTTTGGTGTCCTTCAAGGTTCCCGTGCTGTGGTTTAGATTCATCCCCATCTCCTCATCTATTTACCAGTGCTCCCTGCCCAGCCTGGGCACCCTGAACTCCCTCACTTTGCAGAGCAAGGCCTTGAGCTCCCCAGAGATAACTGTCTTGGGAGGGGCTGTCTCATACCATTGGCTTCACCTGGAGAAACTGGACACTTCCCCATATGAGGAGTAGATGTCTGATACTCCTGACTTGAGGCTCCAGTCTCTGTAGAAAGATTTCTACTTGATTTGGTAGCAGTATATATTTTTACTCTTGGAAGTAGAGCTGTAGACCATGAAATAGTACCATGCTATGTTCCTTCTAGATCCACACTCCCGAGCAAGCTTGAATTTCTTTGACAAGGGCCTCAAAAGTCTTTTTTTCCCAAATGACTTTGTGCAATTTAAAATACCCGTCTAAAACATTGCAGATAACTTCTACCCCTCAGTCAGTTACTACCAAAATACTCCATTCTTTTAAAATATTGGCAGCAAACACAAGATAAATCATTGAAGTTTAAAAATTTAGTATTTTAAAATACTGAACATTAACATCCTTTTAATGATTTTTAAATTGGATCTAAATCAGGGTAAATATTTTCCTTTTGACACTCACTTATAAAAGGTTACTGCATTGATAGGTTCACAAGAAGAGGAAAGTGGATTTTCTTTCAGTTTGTCTTGCCTCCAACCTTGGATCCCAAAATGACAGACGGCTGGAAGGCACTGAAGCTTCACTGGGTGAAAATGCATATTCTCACTACCAATGTGAAAACTGTAATAACCAAGCCCCAGAAATCACAAATGCCTGGATCCCTAGGTTGCAGGTGGTGCTGTGTAGAGCTGCTAGAGCTGATGCCAGAGAAAGGTGGAGAAGAACTTTGCAGATAATCTTTAAGATGTCTCATGGCTCATAAAAATGATCGACTTCAGTGGCATTTTCAATTAATAGATGCACCAAATTTTCCTCTGTACATTTAAGCTGTCAGTATCTACTCCGATAATGACAGGATGAGAGGGGCTGGGTTTTTTTCATATTTTAAGTGTAGCTGATTAAAGTTGAAATGGGATCAAGGATATGCTTTTTTTTACTAATGGAGATTTTGGATAATAATGACAAGGAGCTTTCAATTGGAAAAGGCGGTATGATGCCTCACATGTCTGTATCAGATGCAAATCTTGAGAAATGTCCTTGTCTAGGGTCATTAAAATTGGTATGATTGGATTTGTGACATTTTTAATGTAGGCTCAGAAACAAACTGCATTATTATTGAAAGCCAGAGATGAAATTATTGAGATGGTCTGAATAATTTTTCTGAAACAGAAATTCCACAGACAGCTGCTGTCTCTCTCTTAATGAGTTTCAGAGCCTGTACAAAGAGGAAAATCAAGTCTTTGTGGAAAGCTCTGAAGGTATTTCTTTCTATCCTGCCTCACAGCCTGTCTCCTGAGAAGCACAACCATCAGCACTAACAATAATAAACACAAAACAGAAGTCTAGATTAAACGTTGTGAATGGTCTATGGCTTTGTTTTGCTGGTATGCACCTGAGACTCAAGACCCTTTTGCAAAACGATGGAAACTCATCGATCTCACTAACAGAAGCTACATGCCTACAGTGATTTGAAAGAGAAACTGGTTTTATCTGTAATCTTCTGAGGTGGATTTCAATTTTTCCTTAAATTGAAGGTGCTTAGACCTGATACTTTGGCTTAGCACCCTAGAAAGGTAGACATCTACTGTAAATCAGGTTTCCAGGCCAGGTTTGTATTTGAGACTTCCCAAGCCTGCAACAGGATGTTGCTGTTTGGTAATTTCTAAAGGAAAGATGAGTTCAGACACTCACAGAGGCACTGCAATAATAATGGCATTTATGGGATGGGGAGCCAGCAGAATCTCTCATTGGGCATGAATTATGAGCCTGTGTCAGGTTCCAGGGTGCACAGCTAGAAAGGCCACCTTCTTTTTCCTCCCTTACTCCCTCTTGGCAGAAGAATAAAGTTGCTACTTAATATCATTTCTGGGGTGACAACAATGTGGTACTCCTGTTATGTAAGATTTCTGCAAATGCCCTGGGTCTGTACTATTCCTTCTTGGACCGGAGTCTCTTCTCAAACCAGCCTTGCCAGACATTGACATTGTCAGGTCCAGTAAGTGGCATCAACTCTAAAACACATTGAAGAGCAACCTTTTATTTTTCAGATGAAGATAGGAAGTTCCATGCATGAATCATAAAATCGATCTCTTTCACCTAATTAGGGTGCATAGTTGGATATAAGAACACGGGAAGAGGCTCTCAAGGAAAGGGCATTAGAGAGGCAGAGGTGACAGCACATTGTGGAAGAAACATGCATTTATGCTGTGGCTGTATAGAAAAGTGCCTGAGATACAAACAGCTTATTGGCTCACAGGTTCCAGGGAAGTGTTTGCACAGCTGACATGTGGGAGGCAACATGTGCATCTCTGATGGCATAAGCCCAGTTGTTTGCATTTATATGTATAAATGTGCCACCTGTCCCTATGAATTTCAGACAGAGTATGTCTTCTGCAAGCTGAGGGAAGGAAGGGGACATCTCAGTGTATCATATTCATATTAGAACACCCATGGTAAAAAAGACTGCAGAGTTTCAGTGCAGCCCCAAACATTTCCTCACTGCCGAGTTCTAATCTCCTGTGAAAACAGTGCAAAGGTGAGTGCTCAATCACAGTCTGCTTCTGCCAAGAATATGGTAAAACTCTGACAGTGCTGGTGTAAAATTTCCCATTAGTGCTGAACCAAAGGTCTGAGGTCAGACTATGAGAGAAGGGAGGCTGGAGGTCTTTTCCTCCCCTCTAGCAACCATTGACGTTGATAAAACTAACAAACTGAATAAAGCAGAAATAACAACCTGCAGTCCTTCCTGCTGAAATGAAGATTTCAGTAACCTGTGCTGCAAATGGCAATAATAAGCAGGCTCTTCTGTTTCGAACCATTAGGAGAGAATATGCCAGGGGTAGAAATCACTCTTTAGAGTGATTGCTTAGATTAAAAGGCTAGCACAAAGCTGGAGTGAGGGAGGTTTACTTTCCTCCCAAGGCAAGGAAGCAGAAAGGCAAACAGGGGGTTGACTGTTTCCAGGCAAATCAGGCTGTTTTAATCACCTTCCTTCACTTTTTCAGTGCATGCACGTGAGTGCCTTTGTGCACATCGGTCTGTGCTCTGCTGTGCTGGACCCTGAGCCTGTGACTGGGACAGCACACACTCCCTGCGTGACCAAAGAGCAGATGCAGCATCAACATGGAGGGGAAAAAAGAAAAACAGAGAGGGAGGCCTGAAACCTCCAATCTGGCATGCTCAGCAAGTTACTGGTTGGCATGGTAGTGACGCCACCGGCACTAGGAAAGCAGCTTTCTCTCACAGTGGGTTTATTGAGAAGATTATTAAAACATTTTCATTTTAAAATACTTGGCAGAGACTTCTGCCTAAGTCAAGAAGACGTTTCTGCCCATATTGCTTCAGACAGAGAAAAGAGATTTGAAAGGGAAAAACCAAGGAAAACCCCATCGACTTTCCTCATGGCCACTAAAAAGGGTCTTGAAAGAGCCTGTCTTGTGAGCGAGAGGGACACCAAGAAGTACTCCTTGGCTCTAGACAGGTAACACAACTCTTTGTTTCCTTCACTGCCATTTCCATGTCAGAGCAATACGAGAACACCAATCTGCCAACTGGCTGCAGGAGGCAAAGTACAGAGAGTTTCAGCATGAATACATTTTACTACTTTCAAAATATTTTGTTAAATTTTTTCCTTCCCAAACTTTCTTATTAGATATTTGAAGCTTTTACTAGACAGCAGTCTGATGTGTCTGTGTCTGTGATGGATTGAACCAATCTACTGTTGAAGCAAGTGTCTCCTGCTATGTATTTTATAAGCTTAGTAGATTTATTGTAGGATGCAAAACCTCATGGATTACGCTGCAATTTTCAGCTGAATTATAATCATGCTATTGACATCATGTTTGATTCAAGGTTCCTTCGTGCTTGAATGTCTAAATTATCCATTTGGGTTGAAAGAAAGGCAATGCTTTATTCCTGTGGATAGTCTATTGGACTTAGAAATGATGTGCCTCTTGTGTGCCAGAGGTCCTGTGAGTAAATGCTTGCTTGAGTGAGGAAAGATCCTCTGAAAATATATTATATGCTGTAGATTGGGTTTAAAAATGAGTATAAATGTCTATCACAAAATAGTTTTGCAGTTTAACTTATTTTCATGCTCCCTCTTGACTCAGACTAGCAAATATTTTTAAAAGAAAATAGCTGCTCAGCTACAGCTTAGCACCTCTTGACATTTCCATTATCTCATTGGTTTTCAGGTTATTTATTGCTTGGCTGTCTTAAAATGTGTGGGACAGAAACTTGGCATAAACACTGTCAGTTCAAATGGAAATCCGTCTCTTCATGTTCTTATACTGGGGTCAATGCCATCGTATTTTAGTCATTTGAATGTCTGGGTTATTATTTAAATATTATTACATGGCTCCATAAATATAAATGGCACTGTCCAAAATGACTTCTGTGGTAATATTTATATTTCTAAAAGATCCCATATGATTCTGCAGTTCATTTTAGTCATTGAAGACACTCAGAGCTTTTTGAAAGTTTGCGATTTTGTTGGCACACCTTCAGTGCTTGAGGTCCTTGGGCCTCTTGCAACCTCTGGACACAAAGGACAACTCTGGACAAACCCTCTACATGGCCCCCTGAGACAGGGACAGTTGTTAGGATGTCTCCAAGGAAGCTTTTTGTCCCCTTGATCACTGGTAATGGGGAATATCCCTGGTAAGAAGAGGGGTAGGATGCACACTGGGAGCAAAAATCCCTGGCAGCTGATCGTCCTGCCTGGGAGCTGACTCCCCTTCTGGAGGAGTCAGTTCTTTCTGATAATTATTTTTTCGTTTAGGATTGAAGTCAGTTGGAGTTAATTGCAGCAATTGCAGTTGTTGGGCTGATGCTGCAGCTACATGCAACAGCCCCTGAGCTGGAGGGCGGGTCCCAGGAGGGCCCAGGAGGACCAGTGGTGGTCCTGAAGTGGCTGAGTGATGGAGGTGGCAACACAGCTCTCCAGAACACGGAGGACTTGTCATCCAGCCATGTGGCTTTTTTGCTACACCTCCCTTTGGCTTTTTCTGCCAGATGAAATTTGATTAACTGCACGATCTAATTACTCCATTCCAGAAATAACCAGAAATGGGGGCTGAAGGCCAGAGTCTGCCTCCAGCTGGGAAGAGCTGATAGCACAGGGGAAGCCCTCGCCCTGCTCCCGACTGCACCCAGCAGCTTGGGGTGCCAGCCCAGTGACCTGGAGTGTCAGCCTGTGAGACACAGCCAGCCCATGAGGGGATGCAGCCCACTGGGCCTGGGCTTACACAGACCAGCTGCCTGCACAGCTACAGGTGTCTTAAGCCAAGAGCAGCAATAAGCTCATCTTAGCCTTCGATATATATTACCACATTTTTCTGTTCCTCGTGTGTAGCCTTAATGAACAGCTGTAATGCTTTCAACAGAATTTATTTTGCACACAAATTGCCTATTTCTGTGCCATCCCCCAGACTCTTTCTCTTTAATAAATGCCATCATTACAGTACACAGGGAACAAAACTGGTCTTACCTTGACCATGTGAGTAGGAAGTCCAAAAGCTGACCCCTTTCCCTGCACTCAGGACTGCAGAGGAGAGTGTTTTGTACATGCCACATGCCACATGCCACATGCCACATGTGTCTGTAGTCACTAGAGGGTTTGGATGCATTGAGGTTTCCCATGCCAAACTCGAAATGCTTGCAAGGGAGTGGGCTTCAACAGAGCCCTCTGAAAATCAGATCAGATCAGGCTCATAGGACAACTCTCATTGGAAGAGACCTCAAGAAGGTCTCTGGTCCAATCAAGAGACTGAGCAAGGTTTTCCAGTCTATTCTTGAGAAAAATCTCTCAGGATGGAGACTTCACAACCTCTCTGGGCAATCTGCTTCAATACAGAATTAACCCCACAGTCTTTTTTTTCCCTTATATTCAATCTGAACTTGTTTACGTTTATAACAAATTACTTCATCCTCCATGGAGAGCAATAAAGCTCCACCTTCTCAATAGCCTGCTCAAGAATATTGGCAGGCTGCATGTAGGTGATCACAAACTCACCTTTTCTGTAGGCTGGAAGAGTCCAGGCCCCGCAGAAGTGCTCCAGCTTTCAACCAACCCGGTCACCCTCTGCTGAACCTGTGCTGGTTTACTGATCTTTCCCATACTAAGGACTGTAAAGCTGGACACAATTCTAGATGTGGTCTCACAGATCTGTCTGCAGGACTTTACATTCATTCTTGTGAAATATCAGAAGGCTCCTGTTGACCCCTTCCTCCAGCCTCCTTGTGGCAGCCTTGCCCTCTAACCTATGAGCTGCATCTGCAGGTTGGCATCATCTGCCAACGGGACCAGGGTGCACTATGCCTCCTGCTCCAGGTAACAGAGGAAGGCATTGCACAGGATGGATCTCAGGAGGGGAGACCTCTTCCCACCAGACTCGAGGAAGGGTATGAACCATAATGGTAACAAGGTCTGAAGCTGAGCACTCAGAATCTCCTCCTTCATGCAAAAAGTGTTGTCTGTAATCATATATAGAGAGATTCATATAATCTCTCTTTAAATTTAGTTTGTCTAAATTTAGGTGTCTAAGATATTTTTCTGTGGTCTTTTCACAGTCAATGGCAGTGTTGAGAGAGAATAAGTTCTTCTAGTGATTAATCGTTTATATACTATTTTTCTATTTATTTATTTCTATTTATTTATCATGTATATACATTTATCATGTATATAATGATCTAGATAACCACTTATCACAGTTTAGGTAATTGATCAAGTTTCTGCAGTTTCCATGGATGAATACCAGCCAGATTATTTTATTTCTTGCTGGCAACACATCAATGTAATATTGACCAGTAATATTCAATATCCCACTTCATAAAACAGTGGATTTGCATCTGATTGTTCCAGCTATACTATGAGCTAGATTTTGGGTTGATCCAGTGTAGATTTCTTGTTATGTTCTTTGTATGTCTTTATAGTGGGATTTTGAATACCATCACACAAGTGACACTCAAGGCTTTTAGTCTCGAGGTTTTGGTTTTTTATTTTTCCTCTGAGACAAGAGACAAGGGAGGAAAAAAAGGGTGTGGGCAATGCTGAAAGCAGGAAAGTTGTGAGAAAACCTTAGGATTTGTCTTCATGCAAAACTGTTTAACACAGGACATTAACATGTCCTGTACATATTCCTATCTCTAGGCCTTAGATTCATAATTGATTTCTGTGTGCCAGGTTCGTACCAGCAAGCAAAAAGTTTGATGAGAACCTGGGAGATGATTTCTTCTAGTGAAGAGTGATTTTCTATAGCAAGCACATAGGGAATATTTTCTTTTTTTCTCCCTTCCTGCAGGCGATATGAAAACTCTTACGAGATCAAAGAGTCCTCATCAAAGAAAGGTTTTCCGCTACTCCTTATCCTTTACAGAATAAATGCTCAGGAAAATGATAGTTGTTTCTTGTGATTTCTGGACTGTTTTAGCTGAGGGCCCTGTGGTTTTGTCTCCTTTGAATTGGCTTGCCAGCTGGTCCCAGAAGCACACAGTACCTTAGCAGACTCAGCAAACCCAATCCCATTGCCTTTGCCCTCCTGCAGGTGACATTAGGAGCCTGTAGGAAAAGCTGTGTCTGCCCAGTACTGTCCATATGCCATCCCCATTATGCCCACTTCAGTTATGCTTACTTCATCTCAGAAAGAAATTAGAACCAAGATAGGAAGTGGTATGAAATAGAAACTAGAAAGCTAGGGCATGAGCTCAAAAAATTGATGGTTCAGAGGTATAACAATAATACATATAATCATGAATGATGTGATGAAGGTAAACAAAGAATAGTCATTCATTATTTCTAACAGTATAAGAACTAATTAAAATAGCAAGCAGACAGTTTCAGAGTGACAATAGATGCATTATTTTTGTACAAATCATAATTAAATTGTGGAACTCAATATTTTCAAGTAGTTTTGTGGAATAAAGATCTGTAAAGGGCTGTTGGACAGGAGTTCTGGCTCAGAACTGGGAGCAGTAAAACTCTGGAAATGTTCCTCTTTGGTACTTTGACCTTATGTATTCCTTCATGTTTATGAGAGAGGTTGGATACTTATCTACATGCACCTTTGGTCTATCTCCAGGCAGCTATTGTTATACTGTTATGTAGAAGGAAATTTCTTGACAATACATTTATGCATAGAAGGCCAGACCCTCAAAATAGGGCCAAATAAAATAGCCAAGGCATGAATTCCTATCTACTGGACATTTAAGTGTATGTATATATAAATATTTGCATACATTTTGTGCCCATGATAAGGAAAAGGAAAACCTGGACAGCCAGGCTATTAACAGGGTCTTAAATGCATTATATTCAAGATTGGTACATCAATTGAAATCAGAATGGTGCCAGCATAGGGGAGGTGACTATGGCTTTGATAAATTTTTCTCTGAAGGCAGTTTCATTATCCCTTCAGGCACCGGAAAATGACTTTTTTCCCTCATGAAGGAGATGATCTCCTGTGGAAAGTGCCATGATTCCACATTTTGCTCTTTTGACTGGGGAACTCGTAATGGTCTAGGAGGATGGCAATTATTCCTGTCAGCCTGCAGATCAAGGCACCCAGCAGTTCAAGTGAAAATAAACAAAGAGGTAGTTATAATAAAAAGCTCTTGCTAATGATACGCGTGGAATCTGCAATATATATTAATATTTCCTGATTCCTCCTTCTGGGCATGACTCAATAGGAGCTTTTCTGTGACATTCCCTTGACTATCTTTTTTACAAAGGAAAGAGAATTTGAAATGGAGGAAAGATAGTTTTTTAATCTGTGACTCTGCAATATGTGGGTACAGAGATCTGATGCTCAAAGGCTACATCTTGCTCTAAAACACCATGAAGGGGGTTCTGGTTTAACAGAGCTGATCTTTGCACCTTTAGCTTTGGATTCACACTTTTATAAAACTGCCTTTTAGAGTCTTAGATTCTTTTAATTAGTGGCAGTCAGCTTTTGAAAGAGGAAAATAATGGTTACGCACAGGAACTGGCAGGAGTTGTCCCAGCTCATCAGGCCAGATGCTGTTCTGCAAATTCAAAGGGAGCAGTGAATGCTTGCCACCTCTGGCAACTGGGGCACTTTTATTTTGGTACCCTTTAGACAGAAAAATGTGACATTTATGGGTTTATGCTGTCTCTGTTTGCTTTTGCATCTGTCCAGCAAGGTCTGTGGACAGTGCTTTCCTGCCCCTCAGTGATGCCCTGAGGTTTTGTTAACTGAGAGAGTTTTGAGGATAACAAGTTATAAAAAGAGCGTGAGATGACAAAGCGACTTATTTTGTAAACAGCAAGGACAGGATTTGGTGGCTCAGAATATGCAGTGGTAATTTTGGCATTCCTGCCCTCACAGGCTGTTGAGCTGATCGTGACTCATGTCATTAAGATGATTTTAATGTTCAATGCCAACTGATGAAAATTGAGGTAAGGGAAAATTAATTTTACATGCAAGCTATAGAAAAGCATTGGAAGTTACCTCCAGAGAGAGATCACGAGAAAGAAAATCTTGCCTGCCCTGATCTCCAGGGGAGAGTGAGAGAACTACAGCATTTTATTCAACCATCTGGAAGGAATTAATTTGTGGTACCTTCTGTGTCTAATTCGTCAGGAAAATATTGTACAAAAATGACACAGTGCACACGAAGAACCTGATAAATGTAAAACTAAAGAACTGGAGGACTGGCTAGTGGGGACCTCAGCTGCCAGATGGGCAGCCCATTCCCCAGACAGTCCAGCTCCCATTTATTTGTCATTGTGAGGAAAATAAAGGAAAATGCTGACAAAAGGACTAAGGAAACTCACTGTCTCCAAGCATCAGGCATTGCTCTTTCAAATAAGCTCCTCATGTACAAGGGGAATCAGTCACCTCTGCTGAGCAAACAGTGACCACATGCTAACCTGGCTGGGAAACAGGCTGACTCAGGGGAATGTTGCACCCTTAGAACATCTCAATAATATTTACAAAACCAAATCTATGCTGATTATCTACAGTTGCAGAGCTTGCCTGCCAAGGTGGGTCAGCTCTTCTTTTGCCAGTACCTCTGTGGTTCTGATGAACATAAAAGGCCAAGGCATCCACAGCTCTGCAGCTGTCTTTGCCTCTTGCCCATCAGTGTAGGGCATCTGGCAGGACTTCAGACCTGCTGAGCAGCTGCAGACCCCTCAGGCTGCCCAAAGAAAGCAGCTGGAAAAAGCTTGTGATTTCAGTACAGTTTTTTCTTGACATTGACTACTGCAGATTGGCAGCCGCCAGCTGATTTCTTTCCAGTGAGATTTTAGGCATCTTGACACTTCCACAAACAGTGCAGAAACACTAGAGGAAATCATCAGGATCCATGTTACATCCTGGAGCACAGGTTTTCTTCACTCAACTGAAGAAACAATTCTGCCTGGTCCCAGAGAAAAGTCTGAAGTCAGAACAAGGAAAAGCTGCAGTTATTACTGGGGCAGATAAGCCCAGTCCAACATCCTGCCCACAGGCTACCTTCAGATTTGAAAGAAAACAGTGGACTTTGCTGTGTGCCTGGGTAGCCCCTGCACACAAAGACCTCAAATAGCTGCAACATGTTTATATGGATGTTGTGAATGTGCATCTTGGCAGAATTAATCTTCTGATGCCCCAGTCTCAGTACACAGTTATCACATTGGGAGTAGCTCTGGCAACAAGTGTTGTATCTTGAGAGTTGGAATAGTTTTTAGTCAAGCCCTCTGGGACAGGGTTTGCAGGTTTTTTTTGTTTTTGTTTTGTTTTGTTTTGTTTTGTTTTTTCCCATTTGGGCTCTTCTGTGTTGAGGGAGAAGGAGAAGGGAACATTCTCGCTCACCAAACCACCTTGGGGCCTCCCCTGGGGAGTCTCTGGGTTGCTGTAGTGAGAGCACCAGTCATCTTGGTCGTCCAGGATCTTCCTCAGTTGCACTGCAATGTCCTTGGCCCTGAACCTCTCTACTCCCACCCTGTATTTCCTGTGCAGGAACCCTGAGAGAGACAACACTGAGGTTTTGTGGCAGAGAAGATTTGGCTGGGAAATCATCTTGTGTTGGAACAATGCTCAAAGAGTCACTTCTGCTGAACTTCTCATCTTCCCATTAAATCAGTGGCACCATACTGTGGAAAATTGATTTTTTTGATTTTTTTAAACACCTTCAAAACATTTTGGCTAATATTTTCTATGCTCAGACTCTGCTGGAATATTGATAAATTTTTACCTATGTGGAAATTTGAGATAAAATAGTTCTGTGTGCAAAGAGAGGGGAGAAATAACTTTAGCTGATTATATTTAAGAAAAAGGTTTTATTTTTTTTAAGTAGTCTTCCTGACAAAGCTGTTGGGAGTAAAATCCTGAATTTTTCAGTAGACCTGTCTCCATGCTGTGCTAAATTTGGTAGTTATTTGCATGAGGTGCAGCTTTTTGAAAGTCATAGGGCATGCATGAAATACACAGCCTAAGAAAGCCACCCTGTGTTTCATAAACTGCTAAATGATGTAGGAGAGCCCAAAGAGCTGGAAAACACAGCCAGAACACTCATTTCATGTGCAGCTCACTCCCACAGAGCCTTGCTTGTGCGAGCAAGCCTCTTCTACGACCTGCTCTGCTGTTCCCAATGCTGCTTTTATCCTTTGAAAAAATTAATTACATAGTTTCTGGGGCTGTAGAGCTAGATGCCCAAATAACCAGAGTTTTTCCTTTTTAACCTTCTGTTTCTTTCTATCCCAAAGGATGAGCTGGCTTCAGAAGAATTCAAATAAAGAGAGGCAGCAGGAAGCAGAAATTGCAGGAGCGAATCCAGCATATCACTGTCACAGCTACTCAGAGGCCTATGAGAACAGAAAGCGGGAGCAGCACCAAGCTAGGAGGAAGCTCTTTGTAGCATCAGTAATTTGCACCTTCTTCATGATTGCTGAGATAACAGGGGAGTATGTGTTCAAAGGGAGCCCAGTCTGGTGCCCAGCACAGACACATTCATGCCTTCTGTGTGCACTCAGGGACACAGAGGTGAACCCACCTGGCATTAAATAACTCTCCTTTGTCCCTGGTCATTAGAAGAATTTGGGGGCTGAGGGGAAGGGAAAGCCTTAAGGTGAATTATCAAAATACTTTCATATATTCATTCAAGGATTGCATCTGAGTAGGAACACAAAGATCAGTTAATGGCCTGAACTGTTCTTCCAGGTCTTTAAGCTTGACTAAAAGTGACTAGCATGTCTTAGCATCACGTCACAAAAGGTTTCTAATAAATTGGGTTACATTTTTCTTCAAAGATTAAAAGATTGTACTTATTTATCCAGGCCAATGAGACCTCAGCACTGATGGAGGCTGCTAGCAGCAGGATCTGAAAATAAATGCAAGAGTCTTTACAAAATCCAGGGAAATCCAGGGCCAGATTCACCATCTGTTTTTCTACAGTTAAGTCAATGTATTTATATCAGGGCACGTTTATCTTTTAAATTGGCCTGCTGGTGTGTCTTTGGATCAATGGAAGATTATTCCCATACCTAATTAGCTTTCACTTCTGGACCCATCCTACAATATCCAATATAAGTATTTGGCTTTCTCACAGAGCATTAGCTTTCGTTTTGTCTCACTGATCTGCTGTCTCCACGGATTCCGTGATATTTATATCCACCTGATAGTTCCTGGCTCTTTAATTTGCCCTTCTCTGCAGTGAGGTAAGGCAAGGGCAGGCATGAGGAATCCCACAGACTTTTGCCATATGTGTTCCAGGCAATGTAACAAAAATCAGCCAGGAAGGCCTCTGAAACCCATATTTTCCCAGCTCAGACATCTCTGGAGCCCCATGAAAATGAAACAGAAAGGTTTTGTCTTCCCCACAGGTGAGAAGTGGAGGCACTGAAAAAGTTGCTGCATTTCTGCCTTCTCCCCTGGCTGCCAAACCCAGCAGGGACTTCTCCAACTCTTCCCTCCCACGTGCTCCCTCTGCATGAAGCCCCGTTGTTTGCAGGTCACTTGCATTTCCCCATGAAAACTGGTGCATGCTGCTAAGCCCCATGCAGTAATTTCCAGTGCCAGAAGTAATGCATTATTAACAAAACCATATAATCAGTAGGCTTAAGTTTGGTGAATGCGGCTATGCTAGAGGATAATTGGAAGGACAGATGATATGTTAACTAAATGTTTCGTTTTGCTTAATGAATCATGCAGCTTTTTTGCAGTGACAGCTTAAGTAACAGGCTTGAAGACCGTTTTGCTTCAGACCATTAAACTTTGACAAACCAGTTATTAACTGCAGTTACAGACAGCACTCTGTGGAGGTTTTTGTAATTATGAACCACGCATTTAATTTTTTTAATCATCAGGCAAGACTGCTGTGCCTGATGATTGACCATTGAGTGACTGACAATTTCTACTGCTTGTGATGTACAAAGCTATAAACATCCATTGCAGGGAAGCGTAAGTCATAAAGGCCACTTGTTGGGAGTATTGATAAAAAGCAGTAAAAGCCTATAACTATTACACAGGTTATACTCCTGAAAATAAAGAACTATGTTCCCCTCCTCTCCTTGCCCTCTAAGGGCAAAGAGCTTCCGTGGGCATTATTATGCTAAACACAAGAAATAAAGTTGCATCACTCTCAGAGAGTTTGAAAAGTTGTACTTCTTTGAATGCCTAGATCTTTCCATGACATTTTTGATCAAATCATCTGTGTTGGCCATTCCTGCTCTTCCAAAGGGGGCACTGTTAGTTGAGCCTGATACACAGTCTTTGAAAGACAATTATCTTCTGTTCTTCTAAGGCAGATCCATCACAATCTCCATAGATTCGGAGATTTCAGCCAGACCAGTAACACTGCATGTAAAGCCCTGATATCAAAGTGCTTTCCAATGATTTTTAGTGGTTAAAGACCAAATGTGGATTTCAAAGTACTTCGCTTCCACTTGGGCACTAGAAAGAGAGACAAACCCTGCATGTGGCCTCATGTCAGACCAGAATATAAAGACTTGACCAAGTTGCTAGGTTAAGCAGACTGAGATCTCTGAAATTCACCCAAGGCATTACTTATGCCAGCAATACATAAAAAAATAATTTGTAAACATTTTTAAGACAGCAAGCTAGAAGCAAGCTTTTATGGTGCTGTCCCACAGAACATCGAAATAGAGTATCTAAAATGCAATAGGGTTTAGCCCACAGCTTGTGATCTACGTGTTTGTTTGCTGAAAGATACCTGATGACTTGGTTGTTAACATCTGGGCACTGTCAGACAAGGGTTCTTCCCTCTCCTGTGCAAAACTGTCTGCCTGTTGAGATACGCTTACCCTGCAAACAGTGAAAGTCTAAGAGATATGCCATGACCAAAAAGTATGTGTGCATTTATATTTGAGCATGTCCTAGAAAATACATATTTTGATGAATTTTTCATTTTACTGCAAGAAATGAGATGCCCCCAAATTCTGCAGCCATGCTTGCTCCCTTTTGGGAGTAACTTTGTGCAAAATACTGTGCTAATAAAACTTATGGTGTTAGGTATTCTAATCTAAAATATGCATACAGGAGGAAATTAAACAGACAGTCCATCCTGCTGGCATGAAAATGTTCCAGCTATAAGGAAACAAGAGATACGTCTACATGTCCTTTTGGCAGTGGTGTCCTGCCAAAGTTTTGAATGAGACATTTTATCATGTTTGTCAGGATTCATTGATTCTCCTATGGGTTGTGGTCAGGAGAAATGAATGAGCTGAAATTAATTAAATTGCTGAAGAATTGAATGGTATTGCCAAATGCAGAAACTAGGTGTTTTGGCTCTATTATTTCACATTTCTACTTTTGTATATTTGCACTCTGATGAAAAGATTCCCCTGCTGTAACGACTTGGCAGGACAGTGTCCTGCCTGTGATCCTTGTCTTCTCCGGCAGCCATCAGCACCTGGGGTAGTTTAGAGAAAACTTTTAGTTCATTTGGATTTGCCTTTAGCCCTGAGACATGGTTAGAAAAATTTGGCAAAATAATGATATTTGGCTTACTGAGTAAAAGAAATATGAATTACAGTAACCTAAAATATTTGGAATTTGGTGAGTTTTTTTCTTCAGAATTCACACAAACCCAACCCTCCCAAAGTAAAATGATATTCAAGCATATTTTTTTAGCTGTAGCAGGAAAATTAAGTCATGCATTACAGATGCAAAATAATAGATTAGTCCTGAGAATAGAACATCTTTCTCTATGCCTTCACTAAAGTGGTTGGTTGCTTATCACAATTCTTCTACTGGAAACTTTCCATGTATTTCTCTTTTTCATGTTGCCTGTGACAAATAAACAGTCAGGCATGCAGCCATCCAAACCTCAGGAAGAACATGCATATCTTCCTGTAACAAATAGGAAATGAATCCCATAAGCTAGGTCTCTGAGTTTTGTACATACATAAAAATATCAGTGTTCTGTGGAAAGACGGTAGGAGGATACTGGAAATGTTATTTCTGGTATGGCTTTTCACAAAGAAATCTGATATTAAAATAGTCATAGTAAAACAGTCCAATAGTAATATAACTACAGAACTAATGTATCAAACAACATAAAGAAATTTGGCTCATGTATTTCTACTAATTTATACTTTCCACTGCATGAATGAGGTACGAAATGCAACTATCTTTGAAGAGGTTTGGGTCTTGTGTACGACTAAAAATTGAGTGTCCCCTTTGATTCTCAGCAAAATGGTTCTTGAGTTTGATCTGGTTGACTCAAACTTGTGGCCAGAGCTGTGATGTGGACATGTTTCACACAGGTGGGCAGATCGCCGGGAGCCTGGCGGTGGTCACTGATGCAGCACACGTCCTGGTGGACCTGACAAGCTTCCTCATCAGCCTCTTCTCACTGTGGCTCACCTCCAAACCTCCCACCAAGCAGCTAACTTTTGGGTGGCACCGAGCAGGTAGCAAATGTGTCACAGTATGAAGATGTGGAATGGGAAAGGGAAGTTGTTGTAGTCAGGGACTGGAAAACATGCTGATGTCCAACAAAGGTCTGCTGGCATTTAGAGACGGTGCACAAATGATCTCACAGAGTCAGACAGTGAACTTCAAAGAAATAAAAACACAGTCATCTCTCACCTAAAATCATGGCTTCCAGTTCATTATTTACTATAGTTTTGGGCTGGTGCTAACTTTGGCTGAGATAACAGCAACTTCTGTCAGGAAGTTGAATATGTGGAGGACTGAGCCCTCAATCTGTTACGAAACACAAGTTTCAGTAAAAGCAACATAACCAGAAAAGAGAGGGTTTACTCCATTGCTAAAGCAAATTATTAAATTATTTTTAAAAGTCAACAATGCTACATTTGTAGAAAAGTGAGATCCTTTAACATTAGCCCTTTTCTTGATCCTCTCCTTTCATATCTTTTTATCAATGTTGATTTTTACCAGATGCAAACACAGGCAGGTTTTTAAAGTACTCTGTCCTCAACAAAAACCAATAGTTTTACAGCTGACACCTAATACCAAAAGCCTGGCAATCAAACACGAAAGTGTTTTTACATAAGACAAGACACCAGTGAAATATTAACCATGAGAAACATTTTCTACGAGTATAACTCTGTTCAAGATTTAGACACCTAAATATCAATGCTTACATATACATAAGCACCTTTAAGCATGGGGTCTAAGTCTCTGATACATTCAACAGAAATCTTTACTCCATTCAGCTGCCTAAACAGAGAAATCTAGTGTTACATCCCTAGGATGTCTAAGGCTTATGCATGGGAATGCTGTTGCACAAGACCTACAGAAGACTGCACAGGGTGCCAAGCACAAGACCAGGGCATCTCAAATGTGACCAGACACCCATAGTTAAGAAACTAGTATGTATTCCCAGGCAGCCAATGGAGCAGGAAAGTGTGACAATCACCATTAATTTGATGTCCTACATCCACAAAGGGAGCTTAGACACTTAGCTAATGCCTACAAGCAGGCCATTTAGTTGTCTCTGCCTGGAAGTGAGTCTCATGCTGGATGTCTTAGGGCTCAGTTTAGTTGCTCATATGTAAATGTTTTGTGCTGTTTGAAATCCTGCGGCTACTCTGGAAATCTGTGGGTCAATTACACATCTTGTGTCAAGCCATACATGGAGTATATTTCAAATGACTCTAGACACCTGTGCAGCTGAACCAAGGACCCAGATGATAAATGCTTCAAGGATGTTCAGCATGAAGGTCCAGAAGCAGCTTCTGACTCAGATATCTGTAGGCCAAGGTTGGTTGTAGCTGCAGAAAGTATCAGGAAAAACATACATGTGCCATACTCATCCTGTCTTTATGTAGCTCCCCAAGTATACTCCATCAGCTCTGCTGGAAACAGGCTGCTGGGGGAGAGGGAGATTCAGTATGGCTCAAGCATGGTTGGCATTATGTAGGCAACACACGGCTGAATTTTGCAGCCTTAGTGAACTCCTACTTAACATTAGTTAACATCAGTTGATCCACCATTACTTTTTGTGTTTATGCTTTCTTAGCCTGGGGGGGAAAATGTGAAAAAGAGACCTCTCTTGCTGATGTAGGCAGTTTCAGCCACCTCATGTAACTTCATCCTCAGTCTGAACTATATTATTTTCATTTTGTCATTGCAATGCAAAACTTCCGGACCAACCCTGTATTGCCTTTTTATCCTGGTAGCAAAGAGAGGCTTGCATCAAATGTTAGAGGCTACTTAATTGCATTCCGTGGTTGTTATCCTGTTTCTTTCTTATTTTCCCAGATATATTTTCAGTTTAATATTCAGGTGGGTACCTTAGTAGAGTAGCTGAGGGCAGTCAGGTAGAAAAGTCACTCTTCACTGACTACCAAGGTCTTGCAGGTGCAAGCCTCCATGACACTGGAAGCTGTTTCTTCACTGCTTCTCTCAGGCTCATAGTTATTGTCATGAAAAGACTGTGTATGACAGTGCTCAGGTTTAGCAGAAGTCATCTGAGTGCCTCCTTTCCCCTCAAGCCAAAGCAGTGCAGCTACTTTGAGCAACACAGATAGAAGCACAATATTGAACAAGACTGATAGTGCAAGCAAAACCTATTGCCAGGTATAAAACCTCTCTTGCACCTCAATTGCCCTCAGCTATGATTCAGAGATTCCCACACAATCCTACACTATTCTTGCTCTGCTCTGTTAGTGCTAGCAGTTCTGAAGAAATGTAACTGAGAACATCTTGAGTGAAGTATTTAGTGCTGTTGAACTGGTCTGTAAGCTTAGCTAAACTTTTGCTAATGTACTACATTGAAAAGTAATATGCAAAGATGACCTCTGACGTATTTTGTTGTTGAAGAAAGGCACAAATCCACACATGTAGATATGTGAGTTCACAAGAGCTATTGGCTGCTTTCATGCCAATGATAGCACAGCCATCAACACCTTCAGTTGGGCCAAGTTTGCAGAGTTTCAAACTGTAACTTACAGAAAAAACATGGTATGATTAATGTGAGCTTCCATCTGCTTTTAAACAACACTAGATTCCCTTGTTAGTGCACTTTCATTTATTATTTGCCAGTTTTAGTCAAAAATGGTTATTTGATAAGCACTTGAAGCCTGGACTATAGCAAAAAGGGTTATCCTCATAAAATTATATTCAAAATAATAAGCTGTTTTAATGGATTGTCAGCAGACGTCTGTGCAAATGCTTTCTGGCTATCTACTACCTTTCACTTTAATGTGAGCTTGCATTTCTTTTGCTATTGTCTCAGTTGTGCTTATTTACCCATTCAAGGCACATGGCAATTACTAGTCCCACATCCTATTAAAAGCATGCTGCACGTTCATATGCACTTTCCTGGACCTCTCCTATAACAGTGCAATAAAAGGTGGCCTTGGGGACTGGATTTATTTGAGCCCAACTCAAAGCCAATAGAGACGAAATTAAATTTTGCTACCCCGGGGAAAAAATAACTTCTTTTGTTCTCATCACAGCTGGTGGCACAAAAATGATTTTGTGGCATTGGCACAATGAGTTCCAGGATAAGTTTTGCTGACAGGACCTCATTGGGGGCTGCTACTGTCTTTCTGAAGTGTGAAGTCGTGAGAGGTGTGTAGAAACAGGGGAGGCTCATGGAGGGGAACGATGTCTGCCAGTGGGTTTGGGTGAGCTGTGCCTCTCTCCTTCCCTCCAACTTCTGCTCCTGTGATGAAGATAATCTTGTTGGGGGAGAAGGGCTGGTCTTTGTGGGTTCCACACCACACTGTCAGGGCCAGGCAACTACATTAAATACAAAAAAAATGTCTTTTTTTATTCTTCCTTCCCATTGCAACTCCTTCTGCTCCTCCCAGAAATCCCCAAATAATCTTTTTCATCTCTCCAATTTCTTAGAATGCTTCATGAAGTCAACACTGGAAAGAGGACAAAAGCAGGAGTAGGTAGAACAGGGTTAGGCCACCACATGCATAAGGCTATCCTGGGTATCCACTAGGTTTGCTATGAACAGAAAAGGGGTTGGCCCATTCTTTGTGAACATCAAGACTGCCAACATGCAAGAAGCACATTTCCTGGCTATAAAGCTCGCAAACCTGGAACCATTATCATCAAACTCTTAAAATTTCTCACATTCCTGTTCTGACTGTTAAACTCAGATTGTTTTAATTCCTAGAAATTCTGGGAGCTTTGATGTCTATGATAATTGTTTGGATGGTCACTGGTGTGCTGATATATTTGGCTTGCATGAGGCTTCTACACCCTGATTACGATATTGATGCTACAGTGATGCTCATTACCTCTGCTTGTGCTGTGCTCGCCAACATCCTGTAAGTTATTTTGTTCTCCTCTCACATGACATTTGAAACTTGAACCTGCTGCTGTAATTCAATAAAAAAACTCTACAGAGATCATGGCCTCAAAAACACTAAGTGTTTAGGAGCTTCATGAGGATATGGAAAGGGGTCAAGAAGAGAGAGATCCTGCTTCTCATTGAAAGTTGGAGTTGCTCTCCCATTTCTGATAGCTGCTACACGGGGAAGGCAAATTATGAATGTACAAACTCCAGGAAAAGATTAATCTCCATCTCGCTTTTTATTAGATGTCAGAATATTCAAGAACTCTGTAGAAAATGAGGCCTCATTACTTACCCTGTTCACAGACCTTCTTACTTTATGCAAACCACTGAAAATGTAGGAATTATCTGCTCAGCCACTCGGTATCTCTACTTAATGTGTCAGATTTTGCTGTTCAGCATTCTGAAGTGAGAGGGGTGATGATGTGTATGACATCACTGCTTTCAGAGATGCCTTATATCCACTGATATTTTCAGCTTTACATCTCTTGCAGACTAAGCCTGATTCTGCACCAGAGTGGCCACGGGCACAGCCACAGGGCACAAGGCAGGGAACATGCGCCAATCCGTCTGGAAAAGCCAGCTCTGAGCAATGCCAGCCTGCGGGCAGCCTTTGTGCATGCTGTGGGAGATCTGTTCCAGAGTATTAGCGTGCTAATTAGCGCACTTATCATCTTTTTTAAGGTTGGTTTTATTAGTTTATGTGCCTTCCTTGCAATTAGGGATAAGTATTATTTTCACAGCATTGCGACACTAGGTACTATGTAAATATTTCCTCTGTCTTAATCATACACATTGTCATTGAGTAAAAGAGAATTATACTTGTTCTTGGGAACTGAAATGACTGCTGAGAGTGCAGCACTTGCTTCTTGATGGTTCAGCTGCATACTTGGGTGTCTCTCCCTTTCTTCATCTGTAGCACCTTCATTCACTGTGCTGAGGGTCCCTAACTGGCAAAGAAGGCCAGCACTCATTCTGTACTAGATGAATGGAATATATTATTCTTTGATGATATTAACTAACTAAAAATGACAATAACCAATAATAATGAAATTAACAAAGTGGTGTGTTCATATTTTTCTAGCCACAGTACAAAATAGCTGACCCAATCTGCACTTTCGTGTTTTCCATCTTTGTCTTGGCAACTACCATCACGATTTTAAGGGATATTTTGACTGTGTTAATGGAAGGTAGGACCTTATTCCAGAATCAATATGCTTATATTTTGATTTTTTCCTGTCACTTTCTCCATAAAGCTTATATATGCTGAAAAAGGTATAATAGCACATTTCTGTGTCAGTTTCTAACATTCTCATGATTCTGATCATACTTTAAACCTACTTCAAATTTTAATCAAAACTGTTTGCTACCATTATATTAGGTTTACATACATGCCAATTTTTCTAAAAATCAGTGTACTGGAGCTCTGAGTTGCTTTTGTTTTCATATGTGTAGCATTGATTTCTGTCACCCCTTTGGCATATGAGATGCCTGCTCACCTTGTTCATTGTGTATTTCCTTTACCCATGTAAAATACAAGTCTTTGCCAAGAAAAAGTGCTTTGCCTGTGCTTTGAACTGTCTGTGAAATAGGCTGAGTGCAATAAACAGAAGTTTAAAAGATTTTTAGTTACACCAACCCAGAAAAGCAAGCTATTGAAGTTTTCCAGTTACGTTCAAGTGCATGGGAATAGACAATTCTCAGCACGGCAGCAGCAAGAAGAGCCAGGCTTAACATTATTTAATCCTGTCAGCTATGGGCCTGAATATTTGATTTGCAAGGCCAAATGACTTGAGCAGTCACAGATGCATGTTTTTGCCTTCCTCACACTGAATAATATAATGCAACCTCTTTCTCAGCTATGAAGACATAAGGATTAAAGGAACAAGTAGCTCTACAGGTGCAGGTTTTGAATGGATACTCAGTGTGACTGCCTGCATGGTTATTTCTTCTCTCTTTCACTTCACACCTACTTCTGTTTCAAGAAATAAAATTTCCAATATTGTTTTACAGCAGTTTCATTCTAGGATTGGTTTGTTTTCAGTGATGATGAGATAGAGGTACTTTTCTGTAGAAAAGTACCTAGACAATAGTGCAGCAACTGACTATCTGCCAAAAAATCAGATCTCTTGATTACTGGAAAAAAATCAAACTACCAGGAAGGCCAAGCAATCCCTGACACTCAGGAGTCTCTTCATCAAAGTAGCAACTCCCAGCTTCTGTAAGTAGTGATGACATGCCAAAGTCAGCAGTGCTCTGTTCCCCTCTGCACCAAGCCCACTGTCCTCCCAGGAAGCTCTCTGGGGTGTCTCCTATTTCCTAAGTAGCATATTCTGCCCAGAATTTTCTGAATATAAATTGGGTGTTGGAGTTGTTGTTTCAGTTTACTGATGCAAGTGGAGCATGATGGGTATAGCTGTTTACACAGGCAGAGAGACGCACTCACAAAATATGTTGGTGCAAAACTGTGACATGATCTGGCTAAACATCTCACTACCCCATATAAAGTGGACACTCAGATTATCCCCTAAAACATGCATGAGTCAACCTCAGTCTGAGAAGTATAAAACCAGGGATAGGATCAAATAGCACTGTGAACACTGAAATAGATGGGTCTTCCAAAGCTTTGAATACTTTTATTGAAATGATACATCTAAGTGAATAAAGGTTAATGATTTATTTTCATCTATTGATCACCATTCTTATCCCTTAAAAATATTATTTTTCCATCAATTTTTTCCTTTTCAGGAACATCAAAAGGATTTGCTTATGATGCAGTGAAAGAAAGAATTTTAGCAGTTGAAAAAGTGGAGTCTGTTCACAACCTTCATCTTTGGTGTCTGACAATGAATCAAACTGCTCTGTCTGCTCACGTTGCCACAGGTCAGTAAATTTCTGTAAGCAGGGAGTAAGCATTCAGCAGCTCTCTAGTAAAGTTCAGTCTTTATTCAGATTAAACTGAATGTATACCTGTTGCTTGTTAAAAAAACTGTCATAATTTTGTTGGAAAAATAAAACCAACAACAATAACAAATAAAGCTCTCAGATCCTCCTCCCACAAACCTTGCCAAAACAACAGGGACTTCTACTTAGCCCAAAACCTGAAAGTTGCAGAGGCTGTGGAACAAGGAAATAAATGACAGGATATTTTAAATAAATTAAAGAATTAGACTCAAACTGGATTTTTCTCACAAATTTTTCAAAGTGGAAAATTTTTGGTCTCTACAAGAAAAACTTACAGGGCAAATCTGCATTCCTGGTGTATCTCTAGCAGTGATACAATCTTTTAAAAGAGATGGAGTGTAAAGATAGCTCCAGTTCATCTTTTAAAATATTATTTTAAGTTGTAGTTGTTATCCCAGTTCAAAAACTGCCCACTAGCCAGATCACTTATCTGTCTGTCTGCTTTGTATGTATTAAGAAAAAAAAATTTCACCTGTGTTTGGCCAAGGACAGGTCTAGAGGTGAAGTCCTCCATGGAGTCCCCACTTCCCAAAAACAGAGGGTCTAACAATCACCCAAATCACTTGGCACTGCTGGTACTCCCTGACTGGATGAACTAATCTTTATTAAGTATTTCTGCTTTCCTCCAGTCTTCTGCCAAACTAAATTTCTATGGTGATTACTCTTAGTTTAACTCTTGCCAAAAATTGCATGTTCCAACCACATTTGAATGAACAAACTTTTGCTGACATGGACGTTCCTGAAAGAGGATAAAAAGGACAAGAAGCACTTCTCAAACAAACTTCTTATTACAAGTTGCTGTCTAGCCTAAAAGTACACAATATCTATATTAGAGATCAATGTCTATATTAGAACTATACAATGCTTCTTTAAAGTATTATCAAAATGTATGTGTTTTGGTTATTTTCTGCTTGCTATCTGTAGCAGACACAACAGAGAGCCAGAAGATTTTGAGAGATATTACCCAAGCCCTGTTTGAGCATTACAGCTTCCACTCCATCACCATTCAAATTGAATCAGGAGAGGATCAGAAACAAGACTGTGTCTTCTGCCAAGAGCCCAGGGATTAAAGGGAGCAGTGTGTTATGCCGAAAAACCATCACCCCTTTTACAGGTCAATGGAGACTATGCATACTGGTTGTATGTAATTGATTAACAACAAATGGTAATTAATTGACATTAACAATGGTAATTAATTGACTTGCAAGCAGTGCATGGGCCTTTCTTTGTTGGCATCATCTACCGCAAGAGAACATGTATTAGATCCAGCCATCAGCCAGATTGCCTGTTCATCGGCAGTTTCTTTCAGTTATAAGAGAAATATTTAAATTATTCTTGACTAGAGCAGCAGACTGGCAGTAAAGCCACATTTAGAGTGCCTGTCTGTAATTGCAGGTAAGAAAAAACTAATCAACCTTCAAATTACCAACATACCAATTATCACAGGCATAATGAAATGTAAGTTTGGTGTTAGCAAAGTTAAACACTTACTCAGGATGAAAGAGAAAAATTAAATTACCACAGGAGTTGAAGAAATCTGGGAAAGAAAGTGATGGTGACATGTGCTTTCCCTGCCTTTTGGCAGACACTCCTCTTCCTGCCTATGAAGGGAAGTATCAGATACGTACCATACCCTGCAGCATGAATCACAAGAGAATTCATTCCACTCATATTTGGCTATCTAGCTAGACCTATTTATTTTTCAGCTAGCCCTCAGGCAAACCCTTTTCTGCCAAGCATGAGCAGTATTCTATGCTATCAAGACAGCCCATAACTTGAATAGCACTGTATCATGGTAAGTTAAGGGAGAACATTTGAGGTGGATTTCTGTGCCCATGTCACAAGGTACCACTGAGTCACGGCATTAAAACAGACCAGGTGCTCCTAGAAAATGAAAAAATAATTAGGGCAAGGAAAGACTGGGACCCATTTTGAACATCCTGTCTGATGTCATAGTTCATAGTATGGCCTGTGTGGTGTTACCCAGCAACACTACTTCCCTCAAGTTAGATCAGATAATTCAAAAAAGCCTTTGGCATATGACACAGCCATTCACTGTAAGGGGAAGTTACATGCCTCTCCTTCAAGTAACTAATTCCCACATTTCCTAACAAGATGTGAGTCATGGTTTAGGAATGGTGTTCCCCAATTTAGTGTTCCCTCAAATACACTCCAAACCACATGCTGCTTACTCACTCCCCAATTCCCCCTCCTCTTCCCCTGTGGTGGACTGGAGAGGAGAACCAGAGGCACAAAAGGTAAAGATTATGGGTTGAGATAAGAACAATTTACTGGAGACAGCAATGAAATAAGAAAATGAACAGCAACAACAGCAGTACTTATGAGAGGGTGTACTAGAGGCAAATGATTCACATGCAAGTGCTCACCCCTGCCAACACCCCACTGTGCTGCCACACTACATGACCCAAAAGGGACCCTTTTCCCACTCCCAGAAAATGACATGAGATGGTATGGAATAACCTGTGGGTCCTGGCCATGCCCCCTCCTGGCTACTGCAAAAACGAACCCTGTCCTGGCCAGAACCAGGACAATGTGCTAAATCTTCCTCTTTTACATACCTGGCCATGCTTACAGCAGAACTGAGAACAAAGACTCAGGTCTTGCTACAGTCCCTCTATTTTTATCCAACCAAATGAAATAAACTCTCACTTGTTAGCAAAAGCAAGGTTGCACTTCAAAATGCATGCTCCAGTGCTCAAAAAGAAACAACTTAAATTCTGCCCCTGGCCATAACAGTGCTTACCATGCAGAACTAGACGTAATGTTTTCCCACTCCACAATTCTCTCTCCAACAGCAGTAGGGCTCACTTTACTAACAGGTTTGTTAGAACAAAATAAATTACGTGATATCAAGTGGTACTGAGTTTCTAGACTGATGGATGGAAGGACCATTCTATTATTAAGCTATAAAGAGGCCTTGCTTTTTAAGGAATTCAGTTTTATTAGCAGTAGGTGCACATTAGTTTTCTACTTTATCATTTTAAGGAGATTAGAATTTATTATTGGGGCTTTTGGCTACAGATAATGCATAACTATGTGATGATAGATTGATGTATTAAGCTGGCATTTGTTACGTGGTAGGGGGAACAAGAAATTATTCTGCTTTGTGGAAGACCTTAGTCAGGTAAACCTCCCACTGAAATCAGATGAGGTATTAAAACAAAACACCCGCTAGGAATTTCATGAGTATCTCATTATTTACCAGCTTGAAAGAACTGAGGCTGTAGCAGTGATATTCAGTACAGCAATAAAGACAATTCTTGCCCTTCGCAGCTGAAACTCCAGAACATAATACACACATAAATCAAAGCACAGTAAGAAATGCTAAATTAAGAAGTTATCTTGTATTTTGGCCAGTTTCTCTGCTGGTATAATTTAGCATACTTGCCTCCTACCAAAGGCAACTCAGCTGTGCTTGTCAGGTAACCTGAGTATTCTTTTTATTACTCAGAGAGGACAAGTTAATGGTGTGGCCTTTATGTGAAAAAAACTGTCTTTCCAAGTGCTTGGAATAAAATGAGGACACAGACCTGAATATAACAGGGAATTCTGGGGAACAGTTTTATGGTCAAGGACAATGTAAAAGATAATGAGTGGGTGACAGAAACATCCATATGAGACAGAGATTCAGTTCTGAGATTAAGTTTGAGATAGGGCAAAAGACTAGAATATAAAGAGCAAAAGTGGATTTTGGAAAGATTATAAACAGGCAAGTGATATGATCGACTAAGAAAGTTATGTTGAGTGGTGGAGCTGTGAAATAGCTGCATGGAAGCAACAAAAGAGGGGCCAAAAAAAAGAAGATTCAGCAGTCAGCACCAGGACTGCTGAGGCTATCATGCAAATTAATTGAAAGGGGAAGTGGGAAAGCATTTCATTATATTTTGGAATAAGGAACGGTGAAACATAGAGATGTGAGAAAAGAAGGAGTTAATCCAAAATAATGATCCACAATGAAAAGGAGTGGGAGGAAAGCTGTAAAAGAGCTTTAAGAAGGAGGTAAGGCAGCAGCTTCCATCTACAGTAATGTAACCTGGGTATGTGTGTAGTAAAGTTCAGGGCAGGACTGGGGATGCAGAGGAGAAGTCTGGGTGTGTTAGCTGCAGTAAATGTATTTCAAGCAAAAAGAATGCAACCATGTATCTTTAGCAAAAGCTAGAGACCTAAGGGAATTTTACCTAAATATGATAGATTGGAGACTAATTTAGAGAAAATATTTACTTGTAGTTACAAATATTGCTATAAGGATTTGAATCTTTAATGCTCCTGCTATGTATATGAATGTAAAATGTATGTTTGTTCTTCATTCCTGTCTAGTCTGATCCTCAGGGATACTATCTTGGTACAAAGTTGTCTTCAGAATACTGTCTGACTGATGTGGGAGGATTTCTGCAGAAATGTTACTGCGATAGGCAGAGGCCAGAAACAATTTCTAGACTTGTCTGTTTTTATTAACTTCACAGCCTTTTGATTGCTGAAAGAATAACTACAAGAAACCTGACCAAAAATTGCTATCTCTAAATTATTCTTGGAATCACTGTGACATGAAAAACTATTTCTCACATAAGTGGTCTGTTTTCCATGCCTGACTGTTTTTTGAAGGAGTTCAGTTCATATGGGCAGCTACATGGCTTTACTGGATAGCCCATACTGCAATTGTATATTGCATATTGTATATGTATACTCATTTTCCCCTGAATTTTAAAGTACTCATTATGCAGCTTGTAAATTATGTATTTCTCTGGTCCCCTAAAAGCACTTTCTCTTTTACACTTTCCACAAGGATAAGGAGTTTGCAGAAACTCAAGAGTTTTTGGAGTAGAAATAATGAAATAGGCAAACACAAAGTTAACTTTCCTCATTCTGCACTGACAAAGAGCTTAAGTGGCAATAGTGTGCTGAGATGACCATCAAACACTGACAGAAGTATTTATAATTATTCAAACTGGGAACAGTTAAGGCACAAATCTGTCCTTAACACCAATGGAATGGTCTCTTACGGTAACTAAAGTCATAGACATAATTGTGTGTTCGCCTATCTGAGAAGTTATTATGACAATTGTATATGAAATCAAGGATTGCATTGTCCACTTAGTGTGAGAAATCAAAACAGTAATTTGTCATCTCTGGAGAAAGGCAAACAGATATCCCTGTCCTTGGCAGCAAATGGTGGCCTAAGAAACAAGAACTGTGTGGGTCTGCAATACGATTCTTTCCAATGTCAAGAAGTTGTGTCAATTTTGGCACTGAGAATTTTGTCCTCTGTAGTAAAAGCTGTCATGCCCCAACACACCTCCCCCAGTGCCTTCCCCCTGCCACAGCAGATGTGCTCTCCTTCCTTTTCCATCCCCTTTGACTATTGTTCCCTTCTTCTTTGCTCTTCTATTTTTCCCTGTTTGTCTTTTCTCATCAACGCCCGCCTATTTAAACGTCAATGCCAACATATACTCAGTGCATATCCTTTTTACTTACAGCCCTTCCCATTCCTCTTGCCCCTGTGTGGTTAGATAAAAGCTCCTCAGAAAGAAACTGCCTTTTGCTCTGTGTTTGTTGAAAATGTGGCATAGTGACCCATCTTTTTTCATAACAGAATCTTAATAAAAACAAAGAGCAACAGCTATTCCAGACATCACATACTAACACATATCAAGCACTGCTATATATTTACTTTGTACTGAAGTTATTTAGAACTTTCATAGCCAAAAAATTATCTGAATTGTCTCCAGCTTAAGGTACTCTTTCATGTTCTCAAGCTCTCTGATAATCTCCTTCAGCTAAGAAAAATAAAATCCTTTCTCACTTGAGTACACACAGTTGAAGCAAGAAAGAAATTACAGACATTCAGTTGCTTAACTGCCTCCTTCGACTTCTCACTGCTTGGACTTTGTGTCAACCACTCCGTGTCTAGCAAGAGTGCACTGCAGCAAAGGGAGCTTTGGACAGCAGCCCGGTGAGAACACTGTCTGGAACGGAAGCACAACAGAGGGTTTTTTACATGGTTACTGGTGCACATTCAGAAATTTCAATCCCAGGTGTTATGTTGCTGAGAGACATGTCTGCTTTTCACTACAGTCTCAGGGTCTGACTTTTGATTTTTTGCAAAAAAAAGTGATGAAAAGAAATGAATGAACAGAAGCTAGAAGGGTTGTATTGTGAAACACTCCTGGTGGCAGCAGAGACATTTTACCCCATGGCTTGCAGTCTAACAGCAGAGCTCTGTAGCTTTGCCTCCCAAACTGCACTGCCTCATGCTCTGCCAGATGTGCTGTCTCTCCTTAGCACACACCACAGAAACTGCCGTGGCTTGCAATGAAAGGTGTCCTGCTGGGACATACGCGACTCCTTGCATGCTATAGCTACAAGCTTCTCACCTATGGGGACTCCTCTTGAATTGCAAGGGCAGAACCATCATCCAGGCTTTGCTGAAGCACTGACTTCTTTTTTCCTACTGTGTCGTTATATTCTGTACTAAGTTTTTTCTTGGAGACTGAAGCTGACTGGAACAGTTCATGTACCTTCTGTCTAAATAAGAAAGAGTAGGAATTCATTAATCATGGCACAACCTGCTAATCCACAAAGAAGCACAAGGCACTCTGGGCTAGCTCCTGGTCTAAGCAGTAATTCTGATGTCAAAATGCTTGGAAATGGTGTGCTTCCCAGCAGCAACGTGCAACCTGGGTCTTTAACTTTTGGCTCCTGCCCTGTTTTCTCATTTGCTGACGGGCAAGCGTAAGTCGTGCTTTGAAAGACATGCTGTGCTTTGAAGGATGTGGTGCACTTTGAAGGAGCAGCACAAACTGCTGATGAGCTTATGAGGACATTGCATCCAGCCCTCCGCTGCCATACAGACAGTTTTTGAAAAAGCAGATCCTTTGTAGGATGGAAGAAAAAATTAAAAGGGCATAAACGAAAACTCCACGGGCTGCAGTGTTATCACGGTACCAAGCACTTGGGAAATGGCTGGGAATGAGCTGCAGAGATGTACTCTGCCTGCAAAGGGGCACATTGCCCCTCAATATGCATGAGCAGCAGCAACAATTCCACAGGAGTGCCGACAGGAGAAGGGTGTGAATGTGAAATGAAATTTAACAATTCCCTCTGCCCTTTAAACTACACTTACAGAATTAAATGCAGAATCAGGGATCATAAAAAAATGTTCTCTCAAAAAGAATAATTTCGACTTTCGAGTACTTTCTTCACTGAGAGTGTTTTCAAGAATTGATCAGGCACACTCATTTCTGTGGTGTATTAGCAGAAAATAGCTGGTCATCCATTAGTCCCCTGCTGAGTTTCAATTGCAAAGATATGACTGAAAGCTGGTATTAACTGTGACAGAGAGGCTTAAGAACCATATAGCCTTCAATATTGTATAAAAGATGTGAGTCAATAAGGCTTTGCAATAATAGTTTAATGTAATTAATTTGTATTCTCCCAGCACATAGAGTTTGTAGCAGGCATAGCTCCGGATTTTATGGTCAGAGATGGGCTCAGCTCTCCCAAGGATGGACAGTTCAGGGACAGGAAAGAGCACATGATGAGGAAAATCAGAGTGATTTCTGTGAGGTCATGTCTCAGGTCTGTGGTGGAGGCTGTTATACAAACCTGAGTGTGCTGTATTGGCCTGCCCTGGAACAGACACACAACCACATCCCTGTCAGCACTTACCTGTGTGAACTGGGTTGCATTAGACAACTACTTTAATATTATGGGGAAGAAGAAAGAAAAGTCAGAGAGGACTTAACATCCTTAACAAAACAAACAAAAAAAGCGATACCAAACACAAGACAGGGAAGGAAAAATGCAACAAACCAAAAGTTTCTTTTAAAGGCACTACTAGAAGTGTGCATTGAAACACATCACCTCATATTTCTTTAAGCTCTATATATAGTTTATTTTTTAGCAATGTGTCCAGTTAAGCAGGCTGACCTTGAGGATAACCAAAAGTGTGCCTTTTTGCCCTGGGAGAGACTGCAAACTTACAGGAGAAGAGACTTGTTCTCCGTGAGCCCTGTGTTACAACCCCTGCATGATGTCCAAGAAAGAAATGAGCCTGCATAGTGACAACACAGTCAAGGAGGCAGATTGCGATGAAAGCAGTCCTGCAAAAAGTATAAAAAACATTTCATATTTATCATGGATATGTCCCGTCCTTTCTCTTCCAAAAAAGCACTGAAGACCTACCCAGCCAGGCACATCACTGAGCCAGGGCTGAAAGCATGAGTCACCTTTTTTACTAGAAAAATTAAGTTTTCTTTTTATGATCCACTAAATGGTGTGAGGAGACACCCTATCATGGAACAATAAATTCAAGCTTAAATCCTGAGGCTGGAAAGAAAGATTTTATCCTTCCTTGTGTAATTCTTCAGGCAACTTTTAAATTTCCTGAGAGTATTTTAAGCCTCAGCTAACACGGTGTTATTCCATTTGGTAGTTGCCTGTAGAATACTATATTTTGTTTCATCTTTTCACTTCTGTAATTCCAATTATTTCCTAATAAATGCCTATTAATCAGGCTTGGTTATTGTAATGGAGGTAACATCCTACCTTGGTGTAAAAACGTACGTGAAAAAACCCATGTGTGAAAAGGGAATATTGCCAGCATTTTAGGGCAAGGACATGGCAGAAATTAGTCCTGGCTTTGCAGGCACTGTCTGTGCAAACCTGACACGTGGGCAGGTCTCACTTTTCCAGCATTGCTGCATCCCTGAGGAGCTCATCTGTAGCTGGTCAGTAGTAGAGAGTCCTCAGAGTGTCTTAAATGTGAACTTCAAATCCCCAGGGGTGTTGTGTTTCCCTGTTGCTAGGTTACATATTTGTGAAGTCCCAAGGCTGAGGCAGCTTTCTTTCTCCTTTGTCACCCACTCCTTCTGTGGTGACCCTGCTTGGACCATTTTTGCTTCAGCCATGGGAACAAGATTTTGGTGTCTTGGAAAGCCACTACCAGGACCTGGTAAGGATTTACTCTCAAGCAGCTGTCATTTATGGCAATCCCAGTGATCAAATACATTCTGTACAGACACTGCAGTACACCTCATTTACAGCTTTCCCTTCGCCAAAACACTGACCTGGCTTAAGGGAGCAACGAAACACCAAAGGGAAAAAAATTAAGTAAGTGGAATTATTAACTACTAAAAACCAGCAAAGCACTAGGAAGCTTCTTCAGTTATTTTTCAACGTATATAACAAAACATTATTGAGAGGAAAGACTATAATCAATACTGAGTAGCATTATAGCTAGCTGTGCAGCAATTTAGTGCTAGAAATGGATTAAAGTGACAGGAAAAGTCAATACCGTCTTAAATTAAAGGTGAGGAAAGTCAATGAAAAGCCAAAGCTGGTTAGGAGACCATCAAGTAAGGGAGGTTAAGGCTCTGGTAAGTCAAAGGTGCCTCAGTAACCTTACCTTATCACTGTAGTTCTATGTTTTGCATATTTGTTCAAAAGAACAAATGGCTATGTGTTTGTTCTCAGTTTGAACCATTAAACTATTTGAATTCATTGGGCTATTTCAAAGAGGATTTGCAAAAGGGGAGAAGTCTGGGGGTTTATCTTCTTTGTTTAAGGAATAAAAAGGTGGAATTTTCCCTTAGTGTTCTATTTTACTTTAGCAAAGTCTTTTCCCTACAAGCCTGAAAGAACCTACAAGCCAAACTCACTGGAGAATAAACAGGATTATAATGTTGCTAGTACCAGAGGAGGCAGCTTTGGTTAAATAAGGTAGAGATATTTTGTATTTGCAGTTTTAGCTTAAATTGTGGCTTTGCTCTGTTATATAAAAATAAATGAAGGAAAAAAATCTGCTGCATTCCAGCAGCACCTCTGCCTTTAATTCTCTGGGATTTAGAAACCCTCTGATAAACTGAGAAAGCCCAACCTAATATTTCTTTTATTTCTTAAACAACAACAACAACAACAAAAAGTCTGTGTCTCTAAATTTTGTTGTACTACTCAAAAACATGGGTATTCAACAACCTTGGTGTGCTGTCAAAAGGCTCTGACTTCTCATATCTTGCTGGGATATAAGGCTGACCAGATAAAACTAAAAATGTCATGACCCATCTGTTATGGTTTATATGCTAGCATCTTGAACAGCTGTTGAGATTTCAACATGGCTTAAGCTTTGACCAGTTCATAGCAGGAACTAGCTCTGGGAACCAGCTCTGTTAGTAACATGGAGAAAATGTACTGATGAGGAGCATTGGATTCTGGGTCTTTGGTTGCTCAAACTGATGGTTTTGTAGCTTAATTTTTGATGTTGCTGAAATTTCAAGTCATGTGTCAAGCTACCTGTTAGTGTTTAGTCAGAAGCAATGTGGAAAATCTGTTTTGCTTTATTGCAATTGCCAGTACCTGAGATACCAGGCAGAGCTTTCTCTTGCTTTTAGCTTCTCCCAGGTGTGTAACAGAACTTGAAGGAACTTCCATCACTTGTACCTACTGATGCCAGAAGACAGGCTGTTGTTGCAGTGCAGGCTTTTCTCCCTTGGTTCTTAACACTTACCCCACTTACTAGAACACCTGTAGTAGTCACCAATTATTTGTTGTCTACTAAAAAAATGTATTTAACAAAGCCGCTTTACCTTGGCATAATCTGTAACATAAAGGCATGTGAATCTGCCCTTAAATCAGGACTAATAGGTTATATTTCAAAACACAGCACTCTGTGACATGAAATGACAGCAAATCTACACTGAAGTATGCATCACATCTCTCCCCCTCTGCAGAAGACCAAACTTTCTGACAAGCAGCAGAGATTGAAATCTCTGACATCACAGACTGAAATCTCTGCCATCACAGAATACAGATAATGAGACAAAGCAGTTAGCATATTGGGAAATTTTTTTGGGCCTGCCGATGTTAAATTGCAGTTTGCAAACAATGCCTTGTACTACAAAATCAGGAGATAAAAAGAGTTATAACAGACCTGATTGTAGTCTTGTCAACTTTGCTGACTCCTCTGACTGGTGGTGTTGAAAGCACAAAGGCTTTTAGGTTTAAAGGCTTTTTTTCCAACAGCCAAAAAGCACAATGCAATCTAGTTTCCACAGAAACCCGGAGAAGAAGATTTGCAAGGAGAAGACTTCAAGACTCAATTTGCTTGCTAAATGTTTTTCCATCATTCTGTTGGTCATTAACAAGAGCACACACAGGAAAAGCAACAGGTCATAAGCACTGATTTATTTACTTGTTTTTCTTGGAATGTGGAAGACATTTGAAGTCCATGTCAGTGGCCATGCTGCTCTCTAACAGACAAATGTATCCTGCTATTTAGAAGTAAATACCTGCAGAAAGTCACTTAAGTAGCAACAACCAGCAGACTGGATAAATTGATTCTGGTTATGTGAAAGTGTCTATTTAAAATGAATATCCAAACCTACTTATTTTTAGAGTGAAATCAAATCCAGAGTTTTCTTTACATTTAGTCAGTTCTTCAGCATACCTGTGGGGAATTTGGGCTTAGGAGACCATCCCAGCTGACTTGTTTCTGCATCTGAAAACACCATGGAGCATGGCGTGGCAGCCTCAATTACACTGGCCTCCTATATAGACCTGACATTTGGATGGGAATTGTGTTTCAGCCAGTCATATATGCTGCCTTCACAGTTGATACTAGTGGCCTCTTGATGCTCAGGACACCTTTGGGTTGGGCATGGCTGTGGGCAATAAATTTCATGGCAGATATATGACATTAAGCCCGTCCTTCCTGGCTTGTGTTTTCTGACTGCTCCAAAGGCAGAGAGAGTATACAGGGACTTGAGAGCATTTTCAGTGAGCTTCAGACTCACTGCTGCTGCATAATCCCTTGCACAGCATGTGTTTTTGCTGTTTCCAGACTAGACAGCAGAGCTTGGGGCACTCCTGGGAAAGTGTCAATGTGTCTCTGTGGCAAAGGCATTACTGACACCAAGCTGTGACATCAGTGAGGGGCTTTGTCGGGCTCTCTCTAGTCTTCCAAAAAGTGCACATGAACTCTTCTTGTGCAGGTGTGCAGAAGATTTAGCTTTTCCAAAATTAAGTAGGGCTAGAAAGCTGATTACTGAAGTATTTAGCAATTTTAGTTGCTTAAGGGAAGAAATAGAAACCAATGAGGAAGGACATTTTTAATGTGACGTTTGTGCCAAACACAGGTTTGCAGAGATTTTAAAGTTCATGGGTTTTTGAAGAGTCATGCCTATACTTCTGCTAATATAGTTCATGTTAAACCTTCCCTTCATAATCAAACTAAAATGGAATGAGCTTTCAGTCCACAAATCCATCACATACACATGCTGTTCTAATCTTACTTGCACACCAAGGGAATTTGTTTCTCCAGCTAAATCCCTAACACAATATTATACAGATAACTTGACAGCTTATGTAACAAGCACAATTTGGTCTGGTGAATGTGTATGGGGAGTGTGGAAAAAAGGAATAAAATAAGAAATAGGTTCATATAGAAGGGAAAAGAGTGCTGTGAATTATTCCATTGCATAAATATTTCCTTACACTGCAAGCATGCCAGTATGGAATGAGATGAAGGACCAAGATTAACCTGAAACAGAGTAATGCTTAGTTCTTAGGGAGAAGCCAGGTGAAATGTCTCAGGCCTTATCTACTTCCATTTACCTCACTTGACATATTTCCCTCAGATTTCACAAGAAGTAGGCTTGGTCATACCAGAGTTTTATATCTTTTTATTTTATTATAGTCATGTCAAAAGGCCTTAATCACTTTCTCTTGTGATCCTAGGAGTCTGAACCAGCACCTGCAGCTGAAACCTGCAACATTTTACAAGACTTCCAAAGACCTTAACCTTCCATTTGAATAAAAACCCTTAAGGGGCATAGCACAGCAAAATTAATAAAGCTTTTGTGCTCCAAATGCTGAATTCACCCATCATCAGTGGTGCTGTCATTCAGCCCCTTCCTTCTGCCTGAATGTGGTCTGGGTATTGCTCAGGACTGTGAAGATCCAAGCATGTCATGCTAATACCCGCTGTAGGAGAAGCTGGGAGCAAGGCTTACTACTTCCCCCTCAGATTTTCACTCTGCCAACACTTCAGAAAGACAGAATCTCCAGGTGTGGAAACCACAAGACATTGAATCAGCCAGTGAAAACATCTTATTGTCCTGACTCATAAACTCACAGGTTAATCTAAGTTGGAGGGGACTAGTGGCGATCAACCTGTCCAACATAGAATTCAATGCAGCCCTAATTAGAGTTGTCTGCTCAACTCCAGTTACTCCAGTTGAGTTTTAGATCTCTCCAAGGATAGATATTCCACTCCTCTCAAGGCAACTTATTCCAATACTTGATCAGTGTCATGATAAAGTTTTTCCTTATATCAAAGAGGAATTCCCCAAATTTCTTATCGGGTCTGTTGTCTTCTGATCCTGTCTCTGCACACACCTCTGAGAAGAGTCTGTGTCTTCTCTGCACCCTCCTATTAGGCGGTTTCAGATAGCAGTAAGATCTTCCAGTCTCTTCTCCAAGCTGAGAAAATCCAGCCCTCTCCCTTTTTTTCCAGTCATGTTCTTGAGCCCCTGACCATCTTGGTGTCCTGCTCATTGACTTGCTTCAGTCTATAAATGCCTGTCTTGTACTGGGGAGCCTGAAATCATAATCACAAACAAGACTTTGACCAAAGGAATCAGCATGAAAGAATAATGAAATCTCAGGAGGAACTTTGGGAACCTGCATCAAAACTTTCTTTAGTCTTATATCAGCACATGCCTATCTTAGCACTAAGATCTTAACAGGTTAAGATAATCAGTCTGGAATACAGACTTTCAAGAAACACCAACCTTACCCATGAATTCTCATTGGAAGCTGAAGTTAGGGCCTTAATATAAAGTTTAATATAAAAATGACTGCAATCCACATCAATTCACTGAAATTGTTTCTCTAATCCGCTTATGTGCATCAGCCCTTCTCCCTCAGGGGACACAGCACACACGAAGTGCTTCATTATCTATTCTTCCAAGCTTAACTGAAGCAAACTCTTCACAGATGAGGGCAGAGTCTTTTCCAGTCACAAATTTAATGAAAAGACTAGAGGGGGGCCTGATGCAGCATGGATGCTGTGTCTGTTTCTGTAAGGCAAAGGGAGATTTTGAAGGGTACTTGTTCAGAAGAAACTGTTCTGACTTTTATCACTAATACCATTAGCAATTTCATCAACATGCCACTTACATGCAAGCAGCAAGGTCACTGTTATATGTTACAGCTTCAGAATGATAGATTTTATTGGTAAAGACCTTTAAGATTCTTGCGTCCACCCTTTAACCCATCACTGTCTAGTCCACCACTAAACCATGTCCCTAAGTGCTACATCTACACATCTTTTAAATACCTCCAGGGATGGTGACTAAACCACTGGGCAGCCTGTTCCAATGCTTGATAACCTTTCCATGAAGAAATTTTCTCTAATATCCAATCTAAACTCTCCCTGGTGCAACTTAAGGCCATTTCCTCCTTTCCTGTCCCTTGTTACCTGGCAGAAGAGCCTGACCCCCACCTGGCTACAGTTTCCTTTCAGGGAGTTGTAGAGAGTGAGAAAGTCCCCCCAACCCTCCTCTTCTCCAGGCTAAATACCCCCATCTCCTTCAGCTGCTCCTCCTCAGACTTGTGCTCCAGACCCTTCACTGGCTCCATCGCTCTTTTTTGGACACACTCCAGCCCCTCAATGTCTTTTTTGTAGTGAGGGTTCTAAAGTGAACCCAGGATTTGAGGTGTGGCCTCACCAGTGCTAAATACAGGGAGACAATCACAGGGAGACAATTGTGGTCCTGTTGGCCACACTGTTTCTGATACAGGCCAGGACACTACTGGTCTTGGCCACCTGGGCACACACTGGCTCATGTTCAGTCACTGTTGACCAGCACCTCCAGGTGTTTTTCCAACAGGCAGCTTTCCAGAGACTGTTCCTCACCCTGTAGCACAGCAGGGGGGTATTGTGACCCAAGTGCAGCACCCAGCACTTCCCCTTGTTGAATCTCATGCCATTGGCCTCAGCCCATGGATCCAGCCTGCCCAGGTCCCTTTGTAGACCTTCCACTCTCCAGCAGATCAACACTCCCACCAAACTTGGTGTTGGCTGCAAACTTTCTGAAGTGGCACTTGATTCCCTTGTTCATATCATTGACAAAAGTACTGAAAAGAACTGGCCTCAGTACTGAGGCCTGGGAACACTCTGGGCCCAGTTGCCAAATGGATTTAATTCCATTCCCCACCACCCTCCAGGCCCAACCATCCAGTCAGTTTTTTACCCAGCAAACTGTTCACATGTCTAAGCCATGAGCAGTTTCTCCAGGATAATGCTGTGGGAAATAGTGTCAAAGGCTTTACTGAAGTCCAGGTATCCATCAACAACCCTTCCCTCATCCACCAGGCTTGTCACTTTGCTGTAGAAGGAGATCAAGTTGGACAAACAGGACCTGCCTTTCCTAAACCCATGCTGACAGGGTCTGATCCCCTGGTTGTCCTGCATGTGCTGTGTGATGGCATTCAAGACAACCTGCTCCACAGCCTTTCCCAACGTCAAGGTCAGACAGCCTGTAGTTCCCTGGATCCTCTTTCTGGCCCTTCTTGTAAATGGGTATCACATTTGCAAACTTCTAGTCAAACAGGACCTCCAAAGTTAGCCAGGACTGAAGATAAATGATGGAGAGTGGCTTGGAAAGCTCCTTCACCAGCTCCCTCAGCATCCTTGGGTGAATCCAACCCAGCCCCATGGATTCGTGTGTGTCTAAGTGGTGCAGCAGATCACTGGCCATTTCACCTTGGATTATGGGAGCTCCATTCCACTCTTGCCTTCCAGCTCATGGGTCTGCATACCTGGGGAACAACTGGTCTTACTATTAAAGACTGAAGCAAAGAAGGTGTTAAATAACTCAGCCTTTTCCTCATCCTTTTTCACCATGTTTTCACCATGTTTCCCCTCCACATGTAATAAAGGATGGAGACACTCCTTAGCCCTCCTTTTATTGATTTTGAAAGACAAAAGGATGCAGAGATTGCCTTTCTGAGAGCCTTAGTACAGGCTGGAGCTGGCCAAACATCTGGTTCACCCTTGGTAGGCTGTACTTGTTAGTTCATATTTGGTTTTCAGAACATTTTCTTTTACACTGAGTTCTGTAAATCTGGACAGTTTCAACATGCCCTTTGGCCTTTTTTTTTAAATGTAAAAAACCTCTTCGACAAAAATATATTTTTCTTTAATTTTAAGGGCATTTTTAAAGACTTCCCCTGAGCCATTCTAGACCACAGAAGCGCCCCAGGACAGCTGTAAGCTCTCTGTTTCCCTTTATGAAATAAAAAAAAAAAGGAATTTTTATTCCAATTTAAAAACTTAAGCCACCAGTAACAAACAATTATGAATCATGATTCCCATTTCAAGATGAAATATGCTTGACACAACCTGAAAGAATTGTACCCATTTGTTACACAAAAAATATTTTTTATCTTTGTTTTCATTTTAAGTTAGTTTGTGTTTCCAACAGAAAAGATAGCCTCATCTGAGATAAAACAGACAGAACTGCTTCCAATTTTTCTATTTTTTATAGTTTGCCAGCTATGTTCAGTAATTCCAGTACTGCTCACTGCACTGATCCAATGTCTGCTGGGAATTTTCTGTGTACTTGTATTCAAAGGCAGGCTGATGGATTCAGTATGACTTTTGCTGTTTTGGAGATTTGGGGTTTTTTTCCTGGCATTAAGAGAAATCCCTTCAGTTCAGAGTGTAGAGTTTTTAATTGCTAACACCTCAGGTAGCATGAGGGCTGACTCAATGGGTAACCAGAGTGGCTTGGCATTTGTGATGGAGAGAAGACAGAAATTACTTTGTTCACAGGATCAGAGCAGCAAGTTTCCTACTGCCTTAGATGTTTTCTGGGATTTTAACTGTAGAACACTTAACAAAATGTTATTGGCTTTGTCACTGCATCTAACAATTGATGATATACAATGGCATATAGCAAATCTAGGGTTTTGCTGGGGCAAAACCATGTAGTTATCATGTGGTGGGGGATTTTGACCCTGGCACCATGGAGAAACTTTGCTGATTTTACCAAAATGTCTTTTGTAACAAGTCCATTGAAGAAGGAAAAATGAAGCAATCTGTAGCAGCCATTTATCAAGTATGGAAAAAGAAAAGAAGTCACAGGCATGACCTTCCCAGATCCCTTCCATGGTCTGTGATGCAGTGACACTAAACAACTCCTGTGCCAAATGCATAAAATCATGAAGATCACTTTGTGTAAAGAGGAAACAGATGAGCCCACAAGAAGCCATGGCAGAGAACCACACCACCGAATGCCTGCTAGTGATTGGCATATAACATACCACAATTATATAAAGGCTTTTAGATAATCTTTTCAACAGCAAACCTTTCGTCATTTGGAATGGAAGCATTTTGGGCAACAGGAAGATGATTCAGTATTCATTGTTAACAAAACATAACTGTCTTGTTTGTTGACTGCCTTGGCTAACTGCTGTGCAGATGAACAGATACTCGTGACCAGGCTGAATTATGTAATACATCATCAATGTATAATTTATACTGAAGAACGAACAACAAATCCCGGGTCTTCTATTCTTTCCAACTGTGTCTTGTTACACTGCTGAAATGAAATCCTACCTGTGGCTCCGTAGTAATGCTAAGTACCCAGAAACACTTCAGCTTCTGAAATGAGTTAGAATCTGACTTAATTTTGGGAAAGGAGAAGAGACTCCACACCAAAGGCAGGGTGCACAAAGGTCTTCAAGTCTGTCAGGCTACAGACCGATTATTTTGGTAAGAGTCTCAGGCCAATCACCATCTATGGCTGTGTCCAAAAATTATAAGAGCAAGAAATTCACTTTGAAACTGAGGGCAAAATACAATTTGATCAACTCTATCTTAGATGAAGTCAGAGGTAGGAGCCTGAGCTGAATAACAGTGTGAGTGCCACAGGAACACTGACATATTAATTCTCACCTCTAAGGAGTTATTATCCCTACTTCAGCATACAGAGAAGTGAGAGGTAGGGAGAATAAGTGATTTGCCCAAGGTCACAGTTAAAATCTATAGCATGGATAGGAACTAAATCCTGATCTATTGAAATCTGCATTTGAATGGCAAAATGACCCTTTCTTCATTTTATGGATAGGTAGTTAGAGGACTTAGCAATGTGAAAATAGTTTAATAACCCTGGAAAACATGCCACAAATCCATTGCTGTTGTATATAAATACCTCTCAGATATCACTGCACCTCCCAATCTGTCCTCCATTCCTTTTGCTGGCTCAGCAAGGTGTCACATAAAATTAGACGGAGAAGTTAACACATTAAGCATTTATTGATCTCAATAAGTTACAGTCAAATATGCCCAGCGTCTTAATGAAGAGAAATAAAAGGTCATCTAAAATACTCACACAGTAACTGTGATGTGATACAAAATATTAGTGATTTATTAAAACAGAATAAGTATTTAAGTCTTTAACTCTTACAATACCAAATTACAAGGGTGGAGAGTCAAGATAATCCTATTTGTCTGATCTACTTGTAAGACATTCCAAATAACTAGCATGTGTCTTATTATCACTATAAAAATCCTTGCCTAAAGTAACTTACTTCTAATAAAAGTTATTTCAGCTCTAACTTAGCAGTATCAAACAGAAAGTACTCACTGCTTTGTCCTTTCCATGGCCAGGGTATCAAACAGAAGATTAAATTAGCTTTATAAATGGTAGTGACTTTTTTTAAAAAGAAAAATCTTTCTTCATGTTGGTTCCCTAGGAAGCCTACCCTGCCCCCTCTGCACACATTAGCAGAGAAGAAAAGTCTCCGACTCTGCAGGTGAAATCTTATTTTCCTCAAGGTGATGGCAAAATATCAATTTACGACTGTAGTTTCAGTGCTGTCACTTAGCAATAAACAGGAGAAAAGCCCATAATGAAGATCTCTGCCTTAAAAGTCCCCATCTCTGACATCTGCATTTGGATGACCAGCTATGTGTTTTTGCCAGTTGCTTTGCATGACTGAGAGCAAGAAGCATCTTCTGCTAGAGACAACTAGAAACTCCTAGAAGTCCTTAGATGTCCTTGCTTGATGTAGCAAAAATTTTGGAGCTAGGAGAGATATGGTACTGATTTGAAAAGCCTGGAAAAGAGAAAACCTGAGGAGTAAGGCAGGACAATTCCTCTTCAGCCCCTGAGTTTGAATGAGAAGGCAGATCAATTTTTCTTTTACAAATGCTCATATCAGTTCAGAGGAGGTATGGCCTAAAGGGCATGCTGACGACATTCAGTTTTATATTTCTACCTCAAAAAGCTTGATGAATGCGTTTGAGCACCCCAGAAAACCTCATGTTGAAGAACTGGATGAGAATGAGGAACTGGATGAGAATGAGGATGAGAATGAGGTTACACAAGAGTAACTGAGAATCTGAGGAAGCATAAAAAGGACATGAAAAAAACGAAGTTGCTTTATAGTGTCACAGCTGTAGCCAGTTATTGTCCTAGTGCTGAGAATTCAGTTTTTCATCATTGGAGCCACAAGTGTCACTGAGTATTAGGGACCTGGCTGCCTTTATGAGAGCCCATTCTCTCCTGGCAGGTCTAAAACATATTTTTGCTTGGAGGCCCTCACCATATGCCACAAAGTTTCCCTAAGAAAGGAACCTTGAGGACATCAGTAGTGAAGATGTCTTGGTGTCAAGCTTTGTCTTGGCAACCCCTGCCCTGCCTGTTTGTTACCATGTGCCATAATACCATCAGACTCAGTGGCTCTTTTTGACTGGATGTCCCAGCTAAACCCTCTCAGATTTCCATTTCCCTCAGCTCTCCAGAAAGGAGGTGAGTGATGACCACTTTGTCATTCCTGCTGACAGTGGAGGTGTCAGGACAAATGAAAGATATCTGCACAGCAACTGTGTCATTTAAACTTTAATAAACCTTTTGTCTGCGCCGTGCCCTTTGACTGACCCATCCGCAGCAGCCGGGGACGGGAGCTTGGCCGGCATTGCTGCCAGCGCAGCACGGAGCTGGACCTTGGGGAGCAGCTGAAACTCCTCCTGCAGCACATCAGCAGCAGCCTGCAAGGACCACAGCCGTGCTGACCAGCACCCAATAACAATAAAGTGCAGAAATGTGAAAATAAGAGATTAATAGATGAATGTGAAGTAAGTTTAAATGCTGTACTTCACATCAGCACACTACTGCTTTTCTCTTCAGCAAAACTGGTTTGGGATCAGAGTGTCATCATTGAATATAGCTCTTGGCCCTTATCTGGCAAATAATGGGGACAGAAAAAAGTATTCCTCTGTTGGGGCAGCCTTCTGCCCTAGATGCCATGAAATGTCTTTATTATTGGATTACTAGATAGCAAATTAAGTCTAAACTTCTAAGTCTGTGGTAGTGCTTACATGAAACAAAATATTTTCCTCTGTAAGAACTTCAGCAGACAAAGAGAAAATTTTAGATTGCAAAAATTCCTCAGCAAAAACCACCTGGCAAGAAAAACATGCTGATAAAGGAGAATATTCTTCTTCAAACTATCCTAAAAATCCTGTGACCCATAGAAAAGAAATGCAGCCAGCTGGGAAGAGGCAGAGAGCCATAGGGAAATGAGAACATGAATCTGACAGAAGCCTTGCTTGCTCCCAGTGCTATTTGCTTTGAAATTGCACTTTTTATTCTTTCTGCAAAGCCAAAGTCAGATTACTGCCACTTTTTAGCATACCTGGTGCTGACAACTGTCAGCATCTCATTGATTCTTGCAATAGTTTATGGTTTATCCCTGCAAATTTACCTCTGGAAACAGGTGACAGTGCCAATCTCAGCCCATTTTGTTAAAAGAAAAAAAGGCAGCCATTAGGTCCAACCCTAATGGTCATCAGAAAATTTGAGAATGTAACACAAATGCCTCCTTACTACAGGCTCAGAAATCAGATAGTAAATACAATAAATCCAACCTTTCACTCAGTCATGTGAGTTTCAAGCCAGTCTCAATATTTGTAGCTTCAGCATGACCTTGGGGATAGGCAGTAATAAAGTCTCCTTGTCTTCTTTGACAAAAGGCGTAGACCTTCTGTCGTTTTGGTTCTTCTGAGGGAAATTTCTCTTCCAAAGTGGCAGTGTATCCTTGGCCCATGGGACATTTAATGCAAAAATTATATTAAAAAGAATGAGGCAGTTGCATAGGAGATACCTATTTTCCTTCTTCTGAACTGATTTCTTCTCTCTTTTTGTAGTTTCCTTCTTCTGGTTGTCAGGCAGCTCTGCCTACACACAAAGCCAGACCAGAGGGAGTGGCCAGTTCTGCTATGCTGGGGAAGGTTGTCCTCTTCTCATTATTTCTGCCTCTGCTCCTACCCTTTGCACCTGTGCAGATCACTGCTCCAGGGCTGTAACACTTCCCTTTTGGGAGTGTTTTACATGCCACTAAGTCTTCCTCACAAAACAGTGGACGATTTAGTTAATACTGGACACACCAGATTAAAGTGAGGACAGGAAGAGACTGACATTTATGTTTACTGCAAACTGACAGCTATGATTGTGGATATTCATGTTTAAATTTATTACTACAATTTTTTGGTCAATTTCATATGTTTGAATGACACATAGTTACCAAAATTGGAGTTTATTTGACCAAGTAACGGCAGAATTAGTCATAAATTTTCTGAGAGGAATGGATAAATTCCTGGTAGTCATGGATGTCATGGGCACAGGCAAACCACATACTGTCAGGTCAGGAATTAAATGTCTTCAGGAAACAAGCCTGATCATTTTTCCAGTAATGATGGGCGATTTTTGCCCTGTTTTCTGGTGCACTTTCTGCCGTGGAGATATAAAATGTAATTTTCCTTTGCGGTAGTTGCATCAAATTGTATTCATTAGCACTTTGTATAATCCAGCAACTTTCAACATTTGGATTGATTCTCCTCTCCAAAATACTTTTTCTCCAGTTCTGCAGACTATTTCATCTTTCTGCTGTATCAAAAACCATCTACAAAATTGTACAGAAGCTGCTTATTTGTTTCCTTAACACTTTCTGTTACTTGGAGAGCTTGCCTTTCCATTTGCTGGTGTACCTGGAAAACTATAAACTGAGCATGTATTTGCTCTACTAGTGATGATGATGTCCATTAATTGTAACTACAAGGAGAGTGACTGTCTCCTGAATTCTTAAAATTTTTGATAAAAGAAAGTAGAAAGCAAAGCCTTATCCCAATATAATTTTTATTTTTATCATCTCTGAGCAGATCTTCAAGCTTCACTTTATACATGCATTAGCTGATTCCTGTGAAGAAAGAAAAATGGTAAATTTGCTTGTTGGTGTGTGTACATCATGCTGACTGCATCAGGAAAACCTCTGTTACAGTGGGGAATATGCAAATCCTTTGTGGCAACATCATTACCGTAACATCAAAACAGGAACATTTTGTTGCCTGAGCAGTCTTGGATTACATCAATGAAAAATGCAATAAATATGCAACAAGGGAAGATGCTCTTGAAACAGATCTTTTGTGAGATCTATGTTCTAGGTAGTTTTATTCCCATGTTGTGGGACTGACCAATTAGGCAACTTGATAGTATAAGGCTCTGAGTGCAAAAAAAAAAAGCTGTTCAAGATAAGATTTTCAAAAGCACAAATATGTGTTGGGGAGAAGAATGAAAAGAACACATTTTATACCAAAATACAACTTTAAAATAATTCTCTGTGGTTTGTTTTTGTTGCTGGGTTTTTTATGTTTATTTTTAAATGAAAGAATGTAACAAAAGACATAAGTGTGCTAATTGACTCTGAGTGATTAAAATGGAAACCCTCTGAGTCTGCTTGCATGTCCCAAGCTGTACAAATGTATAGAGAGGTGGCATTAATAGCATTCCTTCACTGAGGAATTCCCAGCAAGGCAAGGACACACAGCCACTTCTAAAGCTAAAGCATGACAGGGGATATGGCATGGTTACCTCCACGTCCGGTCCATTCATGCCTTGAATCTACCTTGCTTTATCCTGCTTTATGTATATAACTCTGTATTTTCATACACACGGGTGTATGTGCATGTGTGGGGGTTACATGGGAAAAGATGAAAGCAAACATACTGTTTAAACATGCTATTTAAAACTGCTTTAATGCAAACCAAGGAAAATTGAGGAGAGTTAGCATTCACAGCACCATTTTACTGGTATTTACTGAGAAATCAGACCTAATACAGACAGCACAATGCATTCCTGCTAACTGTGGTCAACCAGAGCAAATAAAATCACGTTCAGTTCTTCCAAAAGGTATTCCTGGATAAAAGATTGTGTCACAGCAGCAACATAAGCATAGGAGAGCAATCAGAATGACCAAAAACACAAATCAAACCAGACAGTAATAAAACAAACAAACAAGAAAAAGGAAACCCAGGAAAGATAGGAGTTTTTTCATATGCATACTTATCATTGCCAAGGAATAGCCTGTCTCCTTGGCACTTGGGCTACTAGAAATCCCTACTGCATTGGGAAGGTTATTCCACACACAGGACGTCAAACTGACAGTGTGGTCTTGGTGCAGGGGCTCTGGCAATCATCAAAGCAACAGTGATGGATGGATTGTTGACTACAGACGACAGCCAGAAAATAACAAGAAGATATGGCAGAAAGCAGCAGCTGAGGTTTGTAATGACAGAAGCTGCAGAAGCAAAGATGCCTCATTCCCATATATCATGAATAAACAGGAATGAGGCTGGTAATTCCATGGGACATGTTAATATTGAGTGCTTATGCAGTGTTTTAAACCTACGCACACCAACTTTATGTAAATATATGCCAGCATAAATCAGATGAAGTTTGGATTTCTGGATTAAAGGGTTTTGAGTGTGGATTTCATTTCCTGACCAAAAAAACAGGCTTTAAGGGAAAGCAGATGTTTTCCATGAGCGTTTCTATTCCACTAGAAAGCTATTTTTTAAAAAAGAAGAGACATCAGAAAGAATCTGTTCAGGACTCTTGCAAAAATAGAGCAGGGGAAAATATTATCTTGCAGATGCATTTTCTGTATTGCACAAGGAACAGCTTGTGAAAACATATGCATTTGCACAGAGGAGAAATGCAATAAAAGGAAAGTATGCTGACATCCATGTTCAATTATATTTCTTTTTCCAAGATTTCCATTCTTACATATGTATTAATACTTATAACACCAAAATGAGAACACCTCTGGAGGTATTGTATCTGCATTACAACCCTGGAGGTTTATTGGATCTGTTGTGCAATATTTTCAGAACTTTGAGTGAAGAGGAAGGTGAACCCAGACCAATTTTCCTTACACCAGCACATTATATTTTCCTCTACTGCATTGCAGTATAACAACTGCTTTGGTTGGCAGAATGACATTTCATTACCTATACATATGGAAATAGATTTTAAAAATGGCTAAAGAATGAATGTATCAAATTAATAGCAATAGTTGAGCATTAACTCCCATTGATTAGCAATCCTGGATGTATGGACAGGCTGGGGAATGAGAAGCTGGAGAGCAGCATTGAGGAAAGGGACCTGGGGGTCCTGGTCCATGGCAAGTTGAACATGAGCCAGCAGTGCCCTGGCAGCCAGGAGGGCCAAATGTGTCCTGAGGAGCATCAGGCCCAGCATGGCCAGCCGGGCAAGGGAGGGGATTGTCCCGCTCTGCTCTGCACTGGGGCAGCCTCACCTCAAATCCTGCGTGCAGTTTTGGGTGCCACAATGTGAAAAAGACATTGAGGTATTAGAGGGTGTCCAATGCAAGGCTAGGAGGATGGTGAAGGGTCTTAAGGGGAAATCATATGAGGAATGTCTGAGGTCACTTAGTCTGTTCAGCCTGGAGGAGACTGAGGGGAGACCTCATTGCAGTTACAACTTCCTTGTGAGGGGAAGAGAAGGGGCAGACACTGACCTCTTCCCTGTGGTGATCAGTGACAGGACCCAAGGGAATGGCCTGAAGCTGTGTCAGGGGAATTTTAGGTTGGACATTAGAAAAAAGTTCTTCACCCAGAGGGTGGTGGTGCACTGGAACAGGCTCCCCAGGGAAGTGTCCACAACACCAAACCTGACAGAGTTCAAGAAGTGTTTGGACAACGCTCTCAGGCACGTGGTGTGAGTCCTGGGGACATCCTGAGCAGGGCCAGGATGCTCCTTGAGTGTCCCTTCCAAATCAGCATATTCTGTGACTCTGTGAAATCTTTTCTAAGTAGTATAAGTATGAACTGAATACAAATCCATGAAGATGGCCTGCCTAAACTCATCATATTAATTTCTGACCTACTCTTTTTGATTGCTAACTCAGGATTTAGATTTTTTTTGTTCTACCTCTAAGTAGGAGATGAAATTTCTTTTCATGATGCAACATTCCTGCTGTAACTTCAGAAGCAGCACAGGTCTCTGACAACCAAATTGCAGGAGTTTCCACTTTTCTGTGTACAGCTTTGAGCAGGAGGGCTCCATCTCAGAAAACTCTTTTAAAAAGAGCTATTAGACCAACATTTCAGGGGTTTTGAAGGGTAGGGAGGAGGAAATTATTTCCCTAGCTAAAAGTGAATTCTCGCACTCTTTTCAGATGTATCTATGGGCTGGGAAAGAGAAGTAATGTTGAAAAAGAAAATAAGTCCTTTTAAGGAATAGGAGGAAAGGGCTTGGGCAAATTTATTAACAACAGAAAAATGATTTTCTGCACATCTGCCATGAATTTGCATAATGTTATCTTAACTACTGCTCAAATCAAAGGCAGTTCAAGTAAACAGAAAAGTCTCTGATTGAACTAATTACGAATTTCAGAGATGAGAAAGGCTAAGCAGCAAATATTAGCAGGTTTACTTTGCAAGCACACTGTAGCATCCACATCAGTGCAGTGAAAAATATTCTGTTCATGCACAGTTGTGTTATAATTGCCAAAATGGTTCAGTATCATTTTAGTTATTAAGGCACTAATGAACCTTTAAATGCATGCTGAGTCCCAATGATGTTATAGATTTACTTGCAGATTAAGGAGTAAAAGCCTTTTGTATGTTTGCTTTTCGCAGAATAGAAATGTTAAGATTTCAAGTTCACAGAATAGAAATATTAAGATTTTAAGTAAAAATTAATATAACTTGACTTAATCCAAAACGAAGGCATCTAGTCTAAACTAACCATTTCAGTGCCATATAAAATCAGTGGAAACAGATAGAAATTCCAGAGGCAATTCTTAAGTAAATTAAACTCTAGGAGCAGGTAGAAGCAAACACCTAGTCCTCTACTGTGTCTCTAGAACAGGTCAGCATCAGAGGCCAAGTGGAAGGTACAACAACAGCTCCCCACAACACTCCTCTGCTGCTGGGCTGGGGGAAGTCCCAGGGCCAGGAGCAGCATCTCGTTCCTCCCCTTCAATGACAGCAGTCCAAGAGACAGGGCACGGCTCAGCCTTCTCCAATGCTTCTCACTTGCCACAGGCCATGGGATGAGCATGGCTGCCTAAAGCCTCATTTGTAAACCATGCAGGGAGTTGTGATGATGTTTGCCTGTGCCCAGCTCCTCACCAGGCAGTGTCCACACAGCTGAGGAGCTGCTTTTACCAAATCAGGCCAGCTACTCGTTCTGCTGAGGCAACAGAGCTGCACCACAGGCCCTTCCACTGCATGGCCTGCAGGGTGGTCACCATACCCACCATCTGTCCTGCATCCAAAGCAAGAAACAATCCCAAAAGGCCATTAATCCCTGAGTTCAGCACAACAGGCCTTAGAGCTGGTTAATATTCAGCTAGCACAAGAAGTTGCTGGGCAGAGCTCTGCTGCAGCTGCAGATCTGCTCCCCAGTATGTGATCAATGAATTGGCATATTGTTTAGAAATCCTCGACCAACAGGATGTATCTTTTCTTTCAGCATGATCATGATGTTATTTTTCTCTTGTACCTCTTGTACAAATGAACCTAGTCTGCAGAAGCAATGTCTATCTTGTTATATAACCATATGCATGCAGAAAAATTTACCAAATGTCTGGGAATCAATAAGAAGGTCTTGGATTCCACTAGAAATATCCAGACACCTAATTCTTCTCGTGAGTTGTCAGTCTTCCACTCATAGATAGCTGTTGTGAACTGACTTTATAGATAACCTTTTAATTAACTCTGCTTTATTCTGACAGAAAGCTGAAGTCTTTTAACAAATCATTCATGGTAAATAATAAGCAGACCAGTTGTTTTGTTATTATAGATAAAAATAACCTTCCTTCAAATTGCAGTTATTTTTAAAGGTGTTTCTTAATATGGCTCTCTGCTGTATGAATCATGACCTGACCCTGGTATCTTGGCAACTGCATTAATTACCTTTTATCTGGCAGCTCACACTGCTTGAGGAGATTGAACATATCTTTTCTATATCCAGTCTCATTTTGTAGCACCATTCTAATTGCCACACATGTGGAGCCTGTTGTTCATCACTGAACCTTGAACCCTTGAACTGAATTGCAAGGACTTTATCCCTTGTTGCTGATGTCCCGAGTTTTGGAGGGAAACTACCACGAAACAAGGATTTGTTCTGTTAAGAAACATGTTCAGTTGTTTGAGACACGGGGAGATGAGAATGAGTAAGTACAGTAATGTCCCCAATTTGTGATTTAGGAGGAATAGAACTTTAAAAAGAGCAAATGAACAAAAGGAAGAAAAAGGAAAGAAAACAGATTCCGCCCCCACCTCACCACCCCCCCTCCCCAATCCCAGGCAAAGCGTAATCTCTGTCTTCAAATCACTCTCAAAACACATTTCAGGCTGTCACTAGGAGAAAGGATTATTTGTCAAATACAGGTCTGAAAAATCTCAGATACACTTGTTTCTTTTCTGAATGATGAAGGCAGTAGGATGGAGATTAACTGCCTGCAGCTAGGAATCAGGCTGGAAGGGAAAGAAGCAGCAAAAAATTAAGAAAAGCTTTATGTTTCATAAAACATGCAAGGTTAAACCTGCTATTAATTGTCATGTGCAAATGGCAGTTCTACAATTAGTATTTAATCAAATCTAGGAAGGGGTTCAAAGGTATTGACTTTATGATCCAATCTACTAATTAGCTCATTTTATCTATGAAATAGAAATATTTTCCTACAAAAATCAAAGTTATATCTACTAACAATGGATTTGATCTAATGTTAGGGAAAATCTAATTATTGCCTAAATAGTAACTATGTAATCTCCTCGAAGAATGTTAGAAGGAAGATGAAATAGTGTCACATCCACTCTGGAGATTATATGACTGAAGCAGACACGGAGAAGGAAAAAAAAAGAAAAGCCATCTAGCCACAATACATCTGGATACAGTGTAGGGAGTCTTCCCCCTTCTCTGTCACTAAACGCTGAGATATGTTGCATTTTTTCAAAGAACAGAGTCCTCACTGGCCATGTCTATATTGATAAATGAAACTGTGCCAAAGATTCTGGGAATGATAACGTGATCATTTATAGTGGTAAACGCTTAGAAGAAATCTCTGGCATGACTTTGCCCCTCTTAAATATTGCCCAGGCAAGGTTCAAAGTTGGCACGGCAAAGCAGATTTCCCATGGGCAGTCTGCACATGGCTAACCAGTCTTGGGACTGACAGGTGCAGGTGACAGCACACCAGTTGGCCCCAGTACTGGAGAATAGTCCTGGACATATGTAACTTTCCTGTGTAGTGACAAACTTCTCAGGGAAACATGACATTGTCTACAAATAACACAAACAGTAAATTTGATTGATAGCATTAAGGAAGTTTAGGATCCTCTCACTCATTGCAGAAGCTACAGACACATGAAGGTGACAAAAAGGACCTATTTGTACTGGATCCCAATTAAACATCTTGGTGAAAGTGAATGCCCATATCTAAATGTGTTTCTTTGTAATGCTGCTGATTTACAGCAGCACAGAAACTGCTGTCAAAGAGCTAGTTGCTTTTTTTTCCCCTTCCAGAATCCTTGTTAGCCTTTGAGTCAGACAGTAAAGATGGTATTTTTCTGTTGTCAAATACAATCCATTCTAAGTCTAGACCCGAATGTATTTTGTGACACGAAGAAAATTTATTAATTTCCCTTTATCTCTGCTTCTGGAAATGTATCTCTTTGTAAATTAAAGTGTCTAAAATTTGCTAGTGCCATTTGATATATTCCTCTGGGAAGAAAAGAGGCACCCTGATACATTTTTAGACCTGACCACCAATGGAAGTGTTCAATGCATAAAACACCCGTGCAGAACGTGTAGAGAAAAGTAACAGGAATGTGTGTGGTGTGAATGGGGAAAGAATGGAAATGTCTGATCATGTTTGAAAACACCTAGAGGTCGGCAGCTCATCACAATCCTAGCATGCAGCAAAGTGCAACTTCACAGGTCCCCCAGGTGGCAAAGGATAGTGAGTATAGTCTGATAACTCACAGAGTGGGATGAAACGGAGACACAAAGGACCATCAGGCCCAAAGAAGTACAGAAAGCCACATGCAGAAATCAGCACACGATTCCCAAACCAGGAGACAAAGTGAGGACTCAATAGATGGTATCCTATCCTCCACTAGGAACCTTGGACAGACCATCTGAACTCATCTTTGATGCTGGACAGACCACCAATGTATGTAAATCGTGATGTTTGTCTGTTGAAGTGTGAGTAAAATCAGTGATGTTTTAAAGTCAATCAGCTTCCAGTCCCATTTTCAGGGGGCAGCAAGAGCAGGGCAGCTCCATAAGCAGAGAGGAGCTGGGAGCTCAGGATGACCACATACAGGCAGAAAAAGTCCAAAGCAGACATGCTGTGAGCAGTGGAATATGTGTATTTTCACATGTTAGGATAAGGCTCGGGGAGACCTTATTGCTCTACGATTATCGCTCTCTACAACTGCTTGGACACAATGAACACGAATAGGGCCACAAAGATGCTCAGAGGGATGGAGCACCTTTCCTACAAAGACAGGCTGAGAGAGCTGGGTTTGTTCAGCCTGGAGAAGAGAAGGTTTTGGGGAGACATCACTGCAGCCTTACAGTGCCTGGAGGCGGGGGGCTTATAAAAAGGAGGAGAGGGACTTTTTGTGTGGGCAGACAGTGACAGGAGAAGGGGCAATGGTTTTATACTGAAAGAGGGCAGGTTTAGATTAGATATTAGGAAGAAATTATGTACTGTGAGGGTGCTGAAGCAATGGAATAGGTTGCCCAGAGATGTTGTCAATGCCCCTTTCCTGGAGTGAGTCCCTTCCTGAGACATTGAGAGTGACAGTGTTGTTCTTCCCAAGTCACTGTTACGTGTATGGGAGCCCTGCTTTACTGGAGTTGGCTGAATACCTGCCTGCTGATGGGAAGTCGTGAGGGACTTCTTTGTTTTGCTTTTGTTTTCCCTATTAAATTGTCTTTGTCTCAACCTATGAGTTTTCTCACTTTACCCTTCTGATTCTCTCCCTCATCCCACTGTGAGGGGAGTGGGCGAGAGGCTGCATGGTACTTAGTTGCCCTCTGGGCTTAAACCATGACAGTCAGACAAAGACCATCAGTTATAAGAGGAAAAGTTATTATTAGCAAAGCCAACAACAAAAAACCACCGTAAAATAAATAAAAGTGAGATTAAAGAGCAAGCTATTATTACAGAAAAAAAGTAAGTAAAATACAGCCCATTTTTGTTCAGTTATATTGCCTATTTTAGAACTTGTATTTCCAATTCAACAAATGTAGAAAATAAATTCAGCAATATAGAGGGAAATGAATATAGAAAAATATTTAATCATAATAATAGTAAAAAAACAGGGAGGGAACCAGAGACTTTAACAATCACACCAGAAAAAAAACATATACTGAAGTATGTGAACATATGCTTACAAACATTAACAGGTTGAGTGTGGGTGAGGAGTATGCCCAATGTAAACATGCATGGATAAACAATATGCAAAGCAAAATAGGTTAAATCAGCACAAGACATCTTAGCAAAGAGAACTGTCAGTTATTGTAAAAGGCTTCAGTATAGGAATAACTCATTAAGAATCCTATCCAGAAAGATGGAGATGGAGAGGAAAAAAAGTATTATTGGAAAGAAATACTGGTAGTAATATGCAAGTTTTTATCAAATATCAATGCAGCATTTGATACATGAGGAGCTGTTAATATGAAAGTGTATTATTGAAATTACTAACATTTTTCCTTCTGATTTATTTTAGGAAAATAATTTTGTCTTCTTTTTCCTTTCCCTAGAATTAATTTACAAATCACATATCATATGTTATTTTTTTTTAATTGATGATTTGGGCTAGGGTCATAACTAGAATTATTCCTTACCTTAGGTTTCAATGAGGTGGCCAGAGAATTCTTTCTGCGCATGAGCTCTGTAGAGTTCATTTCAATTTAATACTCATTTTAAGTGATCTAATCTAAATTAAAATCTCCTTGAATCAATACCTCGCTTTTATCATAGAATATTGTGACTGTATCACACAAATCATTCAACTGCTCCGGTATCTGGCAAAGCTAAAATGGCTTTGTGGTGAAGATGGGTTTTTTTCCACCAAAAGGTCTTATACACAAATGCCACATGCCCAAACTGTATGTCTCTCACAAAATTAGCTATTTGTATGCTCACCAGCCAGCATGCTCTTACTATTTATCTTTGCATCATTACAGGATTATTCAAGTAAAATAACAGTAAAGTACTAATAATGTGCAGGAATTTATACTTGGTATGGAAAATAATTAATTTTTTACCCTTTTAACTTCCCGTTTTAGTTAGCAAAACGAACGTCCAGTTTGTGTTGTTTGTAAATCACCACCATTGCATTCATTTTGTGACTGATTCTAATGCTTTTATTGTGGGGATGAAGTGAAAGAAAATTCTGAACAGTATTTTGTTCTAATATTTATGTTTATGTGAAGGTAATGACAGTTACAAAGTAAGGTGTGGGGAGTTGTTCTTCTGACAAAGGCCACAAAAAAAACTTTAAAAATACTTCTTTGTGTCTTGTTCTTTTCATTATTCTTTTATTTTCTGCTTGTATTACATAGTCTACAGTCAATTCATAAAATACAATTTAAAAATCCTGTTTTTTACACACACAAATTGGCATGGCTGCATAAAATAGTTGCTGTAGATAGTTTATATCTAGAATCCCAAATATCCCTCCATATTTCTTTCAAGGTTTTTTCTTTTTATTTCTTGGCCTTCTCAGCTTTGCTTATGATTTTTCAGCAAAATATTTCAAAACACCCTCATTCAGCAAAATACTTCAGGACGTAGGTACCTTTCATCATATGGATTGGTCCTTTTAAGTCCTTGGAACTTATGTGCCAAACTATCTTACTGGGTTTTGTGTCAGTGTTATGGAGAACAGAATCCTCTGTGCACCAGCAACAATCTTGAGCACATGCTTAATCTAAGCCAAGGGTACTTCTACTCTATTCCCTAAAACCAAGCACATATTTGGAGAGCACAGAGGAGCCAGTGACTGATGTTACAACTACATCACTGAAACGAAAGTTTCCTCCTGTGTCTGGGCATGCCTAAGCGGGATCTTGATGCATTCGGAAAAAGCCAGCCACATCCTTCCTCCCATCTCATACACTCCAGGAGGTGTTTTCTGACTAATTAGAGGGCAAGAAACCTAGCACACATCAGAAGATAAATGTGGTCACAGCTCTGAGTGCTAGTCATGTTGCTGTCAGACAATTTGTAGGTGTTGGAACCAGATAGAGATGGTGACACAAGGCATCAGAGGCATGAGATTACAGAGGGAGTCACAGGGATTGGCAACAAAATTCATGAGAATGAGGGGATCACCATGTGCAAGAACATTCAAGGCCTCATTTTTTAGAATGTCCATGTGTAGCTTTGGGTCAGAGTTCTTTGCAGAATCACCACTATATGTTTGTGCTTGTGTCTTTAGATCTGAGAAAACAGTGCACTGTAAATAGAGGTGTGATTATGTGGTCACATTCAAAAAAAAATCACTTCAAAATAAATCAAAATAAATAATCTAAAGATTTAATAATGTACTGTTCTTGTCCATGAACGTGTCTTCTCTCAGAGAAACTACTGCAGTATTTATTCGTAAAAGTACCATGTACAAAGTCTACTCTTTTAGATTGATCGCCTTAGTTTTGAGCTGTTCCCTTTAAGTAGAGGAATGGACAGTATAAACCATGCCATGGTGGTGGAGTGTATACAAGTATTTAATTTTATTCTGTGGTTCACTGGTTCTCTGTCTTTCTCAAGAGCACATGGGTATGCTATAAAAGGGAGACTACTCCCAGCTTCATGGAGCTTGTTTGGAAAGAAAACATCAATCTCTCAATCTGACAGGTTTTATTAGAACAAATCTGGATTTTCCAACACCTTCCAGCTTTACAACTGTTCCTCCATACTGCCAACCTTGTCTACTTCCTCTAGCAGAGAAAGTCTACTGGAGCCCAAAACACAAGCATTTCCACAAGGTTTCTAAACTGCAGTTCCTCCACGTAATTGCTGTTGCCCCTAACAACTTTGAAAATGTGACAAGTGACAACACGTAGCCACCAATCTAGCTATATTTAAAATGTGAGGGGACAAGACTAATGAAACACATGATAAACACCTTGTGTTGGTCCATGGGTATGAAAAAGAAGCAAGACCTGGTAGGTCTGTTCCATCTCCAACTGTTGCTATGCTGAAACTCAGGGATTAAAATAAAGTGAAATTAGAACATCTCTGACACAGATGTTTTTTGACAGAGCTTGGAAAGAATCACACTGTGGACTCCACTCCGCTTGTCTCTGCCTTAGCATTAAGCTCAAGAGATCAAATTACTTCAGACATGATATCATTAATATAGAAACAGTGAACAAGTTTATATGAAGAGACCTCATAGTTCTCCTAAAACAAATTATGCTTGTTTTCTCAGCCTCTGCTTGAAATTTCCTAATGCTTAAATTCCTACTTCCTAAATGTTTCAGTAAAAACACACAAAAAGGAAAAATAAGATCTTGAAATTTCTAGTGAGTTCAAGAAAAGCGAAGAGATACCACCACGCTGCCTTTCTGGGAGTAAGCAGAGGGAGACAAAGGAACATCAAATCTTTAGTAGATAAATATACTTGAAATTGGCTGTGCCAAAGAATAGGGAATATAGCATATCATGCAAATTGCCACCAAGAACAGAATTCATAGGCATGTAGGTATCTATTTTATACTCTAAGATAAAAATGCTGGTTTAGTCAGACATCAGATTCAGGCTCTTACAGAGAATTTACTCTTCTGAGAAAGAAGCCTGACTTAGATTTCTTTCCACATAAAGTTGCATAAAATAGAATTAAACCTGCTGAGAAACATGGAAGTGTAATCTTTCATAGCATATAAACCTTTGTCTGCAGCACTACAACTAAATCCTCTGAACAGCAGGTGATGGAATGGACTGCAGTTTCTTTCTATGACATGACACACATATTTACCTTTACATGTAAGTCCTTCTAAATACCTCTTGGATGATCTGACATGAAAACGTAATGTATACCAAAGCGATACATTAAAGAATGCTCCTCTCCAGCATGGAGAATCTGCAAACAAGCTGGGAAGGATCTTGATTAACTTCAGAGGACAGCCTTCAATGAAAAGGCACTGTACATTTCTGGAAAGGTAAGTTTTAAAGTGTTTCTGGTCCTGTTTGTTTAAATGAAGTGTGTCTTTCCTCTTTGGGAACAGAAAAGTTTAAAGATCTCTCTATCTCTGTGGAAACCACCTTCACGCTCCTTTCAAAATGCAGTATTAAAAGCTGTCACATAATGGGAAGAAAAGTGCTTTACAAAGTAAGAAACTGTTTCTTCCTCATCTGGCCTGGGGTAAATAGAACTGTCAATATACATGTAACTGCCAGCTGAACCTTGAAAGGCTGGGAGCTCTGGTTTGGCAGCAGAATTTCTCTAGTTCAAAGAGGCAAATATGTTGTGGTCTTATTGCTTTAGGCAGACCTATTTATCAACTTTAGTGATAGGATCACACAGAGAAACTGGGCAGGAATTCAAGAATCAGAAAGACATTAACCATATCGCCTTGTGTGAAACAGTGGCTTCTGGGGAGCAGTAGATAGGGATCAGTTGTCCTTGCTAAATCTTCCGAGACCCTCCTTGTTCCCAACTGGCCACTACTTTGCCAGCTCTGTTCATGAAGAGTATTACTTACCCTTTTTAAAACATCAGAGAGAATAATAGGTGTTACTGTTGGAGCTTTTGTTTTATTCTACTGATGTTAGAGCAAAGTTCTGAAATAAAACACTTGACATTTCTGCTTGGTCTGGGAACAAAACCAGAGAGCAACCCAAAACCTACGATCCGAGCCAACCTTGAGTATGAGACTTCAGCTACATCAAGGATGGAGCAAAGCCATCTTATGCATGCAGGGACAGGGGGTGAAAATAAACCTTAAGGTTGTATTTTGGATGCCAAAGTTCAAAAGTGTTCCTGTAAGAGCTTTCAGCTCTCTTCTCAAAAGGAAAAAGGACTAAGGGTGTAAACATTCTGAAATTTCAGGCAAGCCTAAAGCTGGTAATACCCTTTGACAATTTGAAATTTACACTTCCTGCATCAGGATGGCACCAGAAAGCCAAGCCACCAGCCAGTTCCTCACTTCCAGCCAGGAACGCTAAACCCTGCCAGTGGCTCATACTTGTGCCACCAGTGTTCTTTTGTCAAGGGTGGCCCAAGCAGGCCAGCAGATTTGTCCTATGCAGGACAAAGTCACAATTTCATTTCAGATGTGTGGCTTGTGGTTGTTCTTCCTCCTAGTCAAAATATTTAAACCCATCTTCAGTGGATTTCAGTCCCAGATCTAGAACAAACCAAGAGCCTGGAATTTGATCTTACAGGAAACATTAAAGCAGAGAGTTTAAGTGTTTTTGTCACTGCTCTAGCTATGTCACAATTGTTGATGCTTAATACTGTGCTATTTTTACATGATTATAGGCAAGGCATGTACTTTAACTAGATGAATGCTGTCGACAGTCTAAAGTGTTATAGTGTCTTCCCTCACCCATCATTCAGTACAGAGCACAAATCAGCCTTCCAAGTAATTGCAGCCAGACTTGATTTCTTACACAAAGTGTCATGAGTAAAGAACATTGCCTTTTATTTGATATTCACTCATTGCTTTGTTATTGACAATTTACCTCACAGATTATTTGGGACTGTAGCAAATTATACCGACATCCGCTTCTGTGTTCATAGAAGTGAAACTGCTCAGGCTCTAAGATGAAGATTTTCAATGGCTGAAATGCATAAGGAATTGAAAATGATAGAGGAGGTATAAAAATACATTGTTTGTCCTTCAGATAGAGACAAGATGTCCAAGTGACTGATTCAATACACATCTTTCCTATCTCTCACCTTCCTAAAGTAAGATTTAAGTGGGATTGACATCAATATAAATCTGACCCTGTTTCTCGGGTCTTATGGGATTTAGAGGATGTGTGTAGAGAATGAATGGTGATCTTGTCTATGACTCTATATGGAAGACACCCTATTTTCAGCCAAGACGTTGTGGATATGGAATTATTCTCCTCAGACAAAGACAAGAATGGGGCAAACATGTCTATACCAAGTGACCTGGGCAAGAGTTTCTTCCTGTCATGTTTTATATGAACACTTGATATCCCGCTATTATCTGAGAACGATACTCCAAGGCATTGGAGTGCCTTCTCCTTGGGTCCTCAGGGGATTTGTGCACGAACTGAGCCCCTCACCACACTGCACTGACAGTGCCAAGTGCAGACATGTCTTGAAGAAGACTTTGAGCTCCCTAAGAGAACTACTAATCAGTGCCCACACAGTACGTGTTTGCAGAGTTGGAGCTCTGAAGGTATTGACAGTTTGGGCAGCAGTCAGGTGGGAACTTTGTGTCTAGTTGTTTTGCAGCTGAATTGCCTGTTGCAGTTTCCTCCTAACAAATCTTCCAGACCAACAGTTTGTCCTTTTTTATGGGAAGGACTCAGGAAATGGCTGTACCCATAATTCTCCACCTATTATTATTTCCCAGTTTGCCACCCAATGTAATGATGAAAAAGGCAGCTACAATTTATGGTATGCTGAAGTCCCATCTGTGGGAAGCTAATTGTTTTTCCTCAGTCACTTCCATATTTATTTTCTTTTTCATCATCTCTGTAACTGCATTTGAACCAGAGGCCATGGCAATCATGGCAACCACCCACACTGACAGCACGTGCTTTTATTTCTCTTGGCAACAATTATTTATCCAGCTTGTCAAGTTGCTGATGACATTGAAAGAGCATCTGTTTAATACTGTCTGCATCACTTAATGCAGAAAGACATAGTTCTCTGGCCCATTTTATTGATTCTTGTGACATTTTCCTCTATTAAAGTTTTCTAATCTTGGCATCTTATATTTTTCTTGGCCTTGGCTTGTTAACTGTACCCTTGTTCATTTTATTACCTTATTTGCTGCTGCTAAGTAACAATTTCATACCAGTATCCAAATCCTTCCATTGTTCCTTGTGCTGCCTTGGAGCTCTGCAATCTACACATACTCCCCAGAGCAATGTTTTACTTGATCTGCAATAAGTCTCTGATAAAACACAGAATCACTTGGAAAATAGTATGAGGCTACTCTGCAATAGGTAAAAGACTCACAAAAGGAGATAGTGAGTCAGCTGTACCTGGTGTTGCTCTGCTGATAGGTGTGACTCAGGAACATCACAGTAATGACCACCTTGTGTTCCAGAGGTTCCCTGGAGAATGGGACTATGGTTTAGACACTAAAGTCCTCTTCTCCCAGAGGCTGTTTAGTTCAGATGATAGTGCTGCATAACTTGATTCCCACCTCAGTTCAGGTGTTTTGGGATCTACATTTCTAATCTTCTTTCTATCTTACCTGAAGGACAATTTCAGACAAGTGTAGGCAGTTGGGCTCCATGGTGGGCCACATCAGCGCTGGCTGCCCTTGGTTCTGTTTTTTTACCCAATGAGTTTACCTTCTTGGAGGAGAGACTCTGCTTCAAATCCTTCCCAAAGGAAGAAAAAGTGAGAAGAAAAATATTTTCCTTTCCAGAAAAGTGTCTCAGCACTCCTGTTGCAGAATGGCATTGTTTCTTCCTCTAGTGAATTTTTTTCCCTCTGGACTAAGTACATTGAAGCAATTAAACGTATGAGTGAATGATTCTAGTTATCAAGGTACTCACTGTGAAGATGGTGAGAAGTATTCCAGGACTTGGTATGTAATAAAAGAAAAACAGCAAGCTAACTGCAATGCCCTTCCTGGAACATTTCACTGAAGAAAAAGACCCTCTTACTGAATTTGACATATTTCATTGACTACCACCTTCTGGACCAGTAGTCTTGTATTTCAGCTGTCTCCAACACCCTTTGGAGTACTTGCAATGCTCACAGTTCCTGGATTTGGAATCCTTATCATGTTGTCTGAGGTAACCTCTAAGGCAGAAACATATTTCCTGAATTCCTGCTGGATTCATTGCATGACTGGACAGTCCCATTGGGTTAGCAAATGTCTTGCACTACCACACAGAGTTGTTTGCAAATATAAGACACTGTAGATGAAATTCTGTATTTAGACACAAACTCACTTACCCCAGATATGTAGATGTCAAGCATGACTAGAATATATTGGTACTACTCCTACTTCTTTGATTGTGAACTTGCTTAATTGTCCTATTGTACACATTTGCTTCTTATATTTCCTCCTTGTCAATTTGTCTTTCAAACTGTAATTTGAAACATTTCCATTTGATGTTTTAAACTAATCCCTTTACCTCCTAATGGGACCATATGCCTTAGACTGACTTAAGATAAATACATTTTTATTCTATGGAGAATTGCTAGCAGATTGAAAATATTTTTTTCTTAGAAATATTAAACAACAGATGACTAAAGATTATAAATAAATAGAATTCTTGGTGAGATGCACTGTTCTTAGGGAGCAATATTATAGAACTACTTCTCCTCACTACTGGTTTATGTCAATCCCTTGTAAGGTTCAGTGTGGCATTCAGTATGTGCCTGGAGCATTTGATATTCAAGTTTAATCTATCACCCTGTAAATCACATAGATGTGTGATTTTGGAAAATTAATGCCATTTTTGCTTGATTGAAAATAATTGGAGTGTCCTTGGACTTACTAAAGAGACTAGCCTTTTTAAGTATCAGTCAGAGGAGAGCTACACCACTTATTAGTCAATATAATTTGGTAGATTTCTGTGATTAAAACTTAGCAGTCTCCTGACTGAATTAAACCATGAGAAGTGACTCTATTTTAACCCCCTTAGGACATGTCTGTGCAGGAAGGAGCAAACTGAACCATACTCCCTCTGCTAACATTCTGAAATGGCCAGATATAATCTAGCATGGGTCCAAAAGCAGCATTACTGTGGCACTGTGCCCAAGCTGATAAGTCCTGCTGACAAGACTAGGACCAGACACAGAAATAGGCTGGTGCTCTACCAGAACTTTCCTCTCATGGACTCACAACTGTCTTCTTTCCAGGGTATTTCGTTTTTGCTCCCATATTTTGGTAATCACGGATGCTGTGGGCTGCACATGGCTCAAACACTTTAGAAGGTGCACAGTCTCATTGTCTGCTGTTGCCCTGACTTTTGCAGTTCTGCATGTTATCATTATTTTGTAGCTAGTTTCTCACATTCTTCTATGTAAACATAGCCATGTTATTGTAACAGTATCTTATTGTTTACATTCCTTTCTCCTGGGCACAGAAGTTTGATGGACATTTCCTTTGACCACTGTGATTGAGGGACGACAAGCTTGTTCCTCCAATGGACAGTGATTTCTAAAATGCATATGTAATAAACAGGGCGGGTCTCGCCCGGGACTTTGCTCCCTACTCTCCTGACAGGTGTTTCTTGTCTCTCCTTCTTCCTTCGTGTTGTTACTGCGACAGTCTGGACTCTTTGGCTCCTCCTGCATCCAGGCTGCTCTCCACCCATATCTGCAACATCAAACTTCCTGCATGTACACACTGCCACATCATACCCTGGCAAATGTGTGTGGATGTTCTCTGTAAAGCCACATGGTTCATGCAGGGTGCCCAGTCCCCTCTCATAATGGTCTGGCTGCACCTGCACACAAGCAGTCCTCCCTCCTCCCTCCCAGACAGCAGATCCTTCACTGCATGGAAAAATCCCACACCAGGCTGCCTCCAGTGATGGGCAGTGTACACAAGACCAAACCTCTTGCCTGTCCAAAATACTGACCAAGATCTTTTGCCACTGCAGAGCAGAAGCCAGGTGTAGTAGACATTATGTGGCTTTTGTCACCATATAGCACAAAGATAACACTTAGAATTCATTAATACACATATTTCAAACAGGATCTGTCTTTAGCAGGGCAGAAAACATTTTTCTTTCAGAGCCCAACATCCGTGATGCCTCAGGCTTTCCATCTCTGTTGCTGCCAACAGCTTGACCTTTCATTCCCACATGGTACAGTGCCAGGCTAAAGGGAAAACAGCCAGGACCCCACGGAGCTGCCCCACCCCTGAGCCAGCTCGTTGTCTGGTTGAGGCTGCTCACGACATCTGCTTTGTGCTGCCTTCCCCTCTGCTGCACCCCCGGAGCCAGCCTGTCTTCCCATCCTGGCATCCACAGTGGTTCCCTGCACAGGGATATTTTCCTGAAAAGGACTTGCCAGGGAGGCACAAACTTGCAGTGCAGGTATCCTAATGAGATGTCTGGCATTGTCTTCTCCAGATGCCTGTATGAGAGAGGTCCTCCATCAAGAGTTTCTGTACAGCCTCAGGTACAGGTATTCTTATGACAGTATTCCCTGAGGTTTGCTGAAATATTGCAAAACTGAGCATGTGGAGGCAAGCAAACCCTAGCTGTCTGAACTCTAACTTGATTTCCCCCTTTCAGTGCCCAACTGTACATACCCTTTCCCATCCTCCCTTAAATATACAGTCCTGTCTCTCTAGGATTTGGGGTACTTTTATGGTCATCCAAGTGCTGTTCCTTGGGGACATACTGTGGGGTCTGTTGCTTGCCCATGATGTGTGCGACTGACCTCATACACCAACATACTTAGGTTCTTGACAGGAAAAAATGATACGCTCTGATTCTGGGCTGTTCACTCCTTCTTCTTTAAGGCTCTTAGAGGTGAGATTATTACCCTGGGGGGGACACTGTATAATGAGGTTACAAGGTTTAAGATGGAAAATCAAGGTTTGGCATGAGGGGCTTCTGGGGTATGTGTTATCACACAAGATCACTCAAGAATCATGCCTGGAGCTGCCCCCAGTGTCTGGTGTTCAAACAGGGTCATTGATTCTCAGGACTGCCCTGACAGAGCAGTGTAAACTGTGATTCTCTCAATTTCTAGTAAGAAAAGGGTCAGTCTTGACTAATGCTAGCTTCAATAAATTTAGATTGAAAGATTTCGACTGTAAAGAACTTTTCCAAGAAATTCTTTCTGTTTGTAGCAAATTCATATAGCTCTTTGGACTTCTATGGCCACAGATAATTTTATTATCTTATTATGGCTGTAGTTAACAGATATCCAAGGAATTGTTTGAGGACAGTATATAATGTCAGGGATTCAGCAAGACCATTCTCCACACGTTATGCAGTCAAACCAACAACAAGAGGGACGGGGGCTGGGAGAGAACCAGAAGGGACTGAAAAATGCATTTTTAAGAGGCTGACTTGATGGTTTTGTTAGGTGACACAGACTTTCCCCTTAGAATATGAAGTATCAGGGCGTTCTGAGGCCAGAAAATGACCTGGCACCATGAACCCATTAGCGGGAGGCAGATTTTAAATGCATTGGATTGACATGAAGGTGAATCATTATGGTAAAGAAGAACCCTGGATAAACTATACACAAAAGCTGAGCAGATAAGCACTGAACTCTATCACTTAAAGATACAGTGCTCCTTTACTGGATGTCAGTGATGGGATTAGCATTGCCAAAGCCACAGTAACTGTGCTGGGAGTGGTGTTCTGGAAAAGAGAACACAACAGTGGCAAGAAAACAGAGAGGAGAGGAACAGATACGAGAGTAACCACTTGAAAGAGTCCCTGCAAACGGTGTAGGAAATCGGATGTAAATGATACATTATCTCTCCAAGCAGGATGGATATTCAAGCTGCCATAGACTTGAATGAACAGGAGTCATGATATTCCCTGAAGTTGACTAAAGTCCCGTTATTAATTTCAGTGATACAAGATTGAATCCTGGGGTCAACTCTGTGAGGAATGGAAGGTGCTACAAAAAGAAATAAAATAAAACATAAAGGAATGTTCTAAGTGCCTTGATTCATGGCCCTGAGCATTAACTTTGCATTACTTCTCTGCACACAAGCCAAGGAGCCAGCCAGGCCCCTTTGGCCCTACTCTTGTCAAACAAGTCTCAGCGTCTCATCGTACATGAAAGTTGTATCTGTCCCTCAGAACAACATTCACACACGTAGTTCTCAGCCCCAACTAAGCCCTAAAGGTTCGCTGTAGTTAATGGAAAGCAAAAAGTTTCTCCACAGCTCACATGAAACACCCAAAGGAAGATCCTGTTTTGTCCACCTGGATGGTTTGTGGAGAGCATCTGTGCTTTACACAGGTGCTTCAAAGACAGAATACAGAGTTTCTTCAGAGATTTGAGGTCCATAATCTTTTGCAGAGGCTGCTCCCACATTGCTAAAAGAGGTTGAAAATTATTCTGATGTTGTATGGCACGACTACTAAACACAGAAGAGCAACATTTGGTTGGACCAAAGGTCTTCCTAGCCCAACACCCACTTCTTAATAGCAGCCATAAACAGATACTTGGGGAAAAGTAAGACCACACCAAGCACTATTATTCTGTCAGACTGCAGGCATTGTCAGCATAGGACATTCTAAACCAAACATGGGTTTGTGTGTGGTCTGTTTCTCTTCCATGAACAAGTGCATTCTCCCTAGAATTTAGAGTAATTAATGTTACACAACTATAAAATCAGCACCAGTTCTGCAAAGTGAAGAAGTGTCAAAAACTGTCCTGGCCATAAACAAAGTTAAGTGGGGATGACTGTGAGCCTTCTTACTGCGTGGACAAGGGGATTAATCTTCTTCTAGAGTTCTTCTTCTAGATTTTTTTTTTTGAAACTCCTTATCTGTACTCAGCCTTTAACACAGACTGTGGAAACCATGTGCTGGTCTTCCTCTGTCTGTATCGTGAATAACAGTGCTAGAAGAGAAAAATATTGATGTTACTAGCCTGGGAAAACTGCAATTCCTCTGAAAATGGATTCCTTTCCATGTCTTCCCATCAGAGATGTACAAGGGGGCCAGTTGGCTAAAATAAACAGATAAAGAAGTAGATAAGGACCTTCTGGCAGCTGGGAGCTAAGAGGTTAAGACTGAGAAGCTTATTTCAGGAGGTTGAACTTCACTGGTAGTTTGCCAGGAGACTACAAATCAGGAAATCTTGGAGACTACTGAAACAAAGGGAAAAACATCAAGTTACTTTCAGGCAATCAGATATGACCATATAAAAAGTAGTGTATTAATCACAGATACACACAACTATTCCAGAATTCATTACTTGACTGCACTAGCTTCATGACTGTTACTTTGAGCCATACAGAAGCCTGAAGAAGCGCCAGCCAGAAAACTTGTCATTCCCTGGAATAAATGCTGTAGATCTTGCAAAGAATTCAAATAATAATTGTCAGCATAACATATTCACTTGCACAACTGTAGAAATAAGATAGCAGAGCTGTGCTGTGGTCACTTTGAAAACTAAATAACTTGCCAGAGTTACTTCACAAAGCTCTGAAATATGTATCAGGAAGGCACAACATATAAAAAAAGCAATACAGGTTTCCCATTAAAGCTTTTCTGTCCATAAAGTGCCAGAGGCTAAACTGCATGAAATACTCACTGAAAATCCCTTCATCAGTCTTTTCTTTGTTGTAGTCAGAAGAACATTGAACCGTAACTGTTGTATTTGGCAAATAATATTAGAACTGCAAGTGAATTCAAATTATTTATCACTAAGACAACTCAACTGATCGTAAATTGAAACTGCATGAGCAGGCTGGAGAGAACACTTATCTATTGCTACAACAATTATTGCACACACGAGTTTCAGCAGGGTGTCAGCTCTACAGGCGTGGCATAATTATAAACCTCTTGCTGGTATAGCTGACCTCAAGAACTTGTCACTGTTGCTGGTCTATGGAAATAGCAGACTTACATTATAAATAAACTTCCTTTTTTAATGAATAACAGCACATTTTGGAATTCTAGACACATAGGGCTGAGAGAGACCTTGAGGGGATCACTTTGTCTCTCCTCTTGCTCTGAGATAGGACAAATCACGCCAGACATGCCTGAAAAGTATTTGTTTTAGCTACTTAGAAGATCTCCAGTAAATGGAATTTCACAATTCTTCCAGTGAGCAAGGCTGCTCCAACATTTAAATATTCCTATAATGGAACAGCTTTTTTCTTAATAGACCAGTATCAAACTGAACTGTTTACTGATTTGAGATAGCCCATATGACTGCAAATTTATGCCACTGTGTCCTCCTGGATTTATGCTGTCTTGAAGAATCACTTTATGCGAGTTCCAAGTTAAGGTGTTTTTCTAATTGTCAGTTTATGAAACTTGCCCTTCGTTTCTGAAGGTCAGGCTGGAATCTTATACTCACAGAAATCGTGACCACATTAACATGCACCATCTGATGCCACATCGAGAAATTAAATTGGCGAGCTGTGCGTTATTGATGATATTGCAAATCTGCACAAAAACTCAGCTCAGTTTTAAGACTGGAGACTGGATTTTAGACTGGAGGGGAAAATCGGTATTTATAACACAGAAGTAGATAGAATTGCATGTTATTCAGTAAACTTTGGAGCAAACACTTCTACAAAGAAGAAAACTAGCTTTGTGATTTAAAGTTTTTTAAATACTTAGTTTATCCAAATAATCTGTCAGCATGAATTTCTAGAAATATGACAAAAATTAAGTGTATCAAATTAGAAATAGGATAAAATTATCTTCAGTCACTGCATTTTCATCAGTTGCAGCACAGGCAACTTCATTTGCAAACTTCCTGAATACACCATTCTGAAAGCAATCAAATATGTCCTGAGTAATGCTACATGATGTCACACAGGACAGAGCAAAAATAGATAGCTGATTTCATGGCTGGAAAATAATTCACTTCAATAAACAGTTTACATAACCATTTGACAAAGACTAAAAAATCTGCTTCACCAGCACTACTACTGGTGGCAAGCAGCAGATTACGAAGCAATAAACAACCTTGTAGTAACAACCACCCCATCACTCAATGTTAGGGACACGAGGAAAAAGCTTAACATTCAGTTGCTGGCTTGTTCAGGAACAAGCTAAAAATTAAAGAACATCTTTCAACATCCATGTGATGACAAAAAGTAAGTTTAATTATCACTCCTCTTCCTCAGAAAGACTAGAGTCTCTCTTGCAAGGACAAGTTGAGAGAGTGGGGCCTGTTCAGCCTCGAGAAGAGGAAACTGAGAGAGGACCTCATCAATGTCTATAAGAATTTGAACAGAAGATGGGGATGTGCAAGAACTGTCTGGACACAATCCTGTGCAATGTGGTCTAGGATGATCCTGCTTGAGAAGGGAGGCTGGACCTGATGACCCACTGTGGTCTCTTCCAACCTTACCCATTATGTGATTCTGTGACTCAGTGATGTGACTGAAGGAACACTGTACCCTGCTTTTATTCTCAAAGAGAGATGGTAAGTTATCGTAGGTGTAAAGGTGTGCCTGCAGTCTACTGCATGTTGAGAATATGAACAAAGATTTAAGAAAATGCTGATCTGAAACAGAACTTTTAGCACGTGACACATGGCACGAAGCACATAATGCAATGAACAGCATTCACAGAGCTGCAGGTAGTTGGTATAAACCAGCTATTTCCCCAGCACAACTAAACACCACACTTAGCTGGAGTACAAGTGTGCAAGCAGTATTAAACAAAACTATGGGTTGTGGGTTTTTTCCCCCTTGAAGATGGGGAACAAGAAAAGTGCCTACCAGCTTTATAGTTTTCTATGTGGCATTTCCTTCAAATCAGAATTAACCAATTTATTTTCTCTCCATAACCAAATGATGCAAAAATCTCATCTATTATGGTATCATGGCTTCTTACTTATTTGTTTCTCGAAAAAGCAAGCAACGGTTAGCTAATTCTTGATCAGTTTTTGGCATTGGTAGGATATCTGCAACTAAATTCAAGTCCCATGCTACGATTTTTGGGCCTGTTACTTTTTCTAGTGGTGAAGGAATATTGTGCATGCATGAATGAGTGAGCCAGTCAGAGTTCTAAAATAGAAGCAATACACCTGGGCTTGTATACAGTGCTAATTGTTCTTCATGGAAAGCATGAGACAATTTTGTATTAAGAAACTGCTGATGTATTTTTCTCACTCCTAAATTTACTTTGAAAGAGTGAAGTGATTGAGAAATATTCATTCTTTCTCCCCCGCCCTTCAAAACTCTCTGTGCTGTACAGCCCAATTTATGTCAAGACTAACACAGAAATTATCCAGACAGGGCTAGAAGGATCTCCAGAATATGCTACCATGGTATGGTGGACTTCGAAAACACCCTTGGCAGAAACAGGTAAAAGTGACTGAAAACTGGGCTTTGTGATTTCATTTCTCTCTTTCTCTTCTATCTCACCAGAACACTGAATTAGATTTATATTTGTATTGCTAATGAGAATGTCTACAGCTATATTTAAAGGGATAAATATTTTTTACAAGAGACGAAAGAGCGTCTGTCTTTTGGGGAGGGTTTTAATCTAAGCACACTGTGGTGGGATTTGGATTTCCGTATGTGTTGATTTACATGACATGGTTGAATTCTTTTGACCTGAAGCTCTGCAGTGCAAGCGTGACGAAATTCTACTACTTTGCTTTAATTTATGCAATTGCAAATGAATTGCCCTCTGCTCATTAATATAAAAAAGATGAAAGACTGAATAACAGTAAGTGGAGATAGTATTGGTGGATATCCATTCCTTGCAGGCATGTCTCAGTTATTCTGTTATCATGCAGTTGTCTTCTTCATACTATCTGCCAAGTGATGAACAGATGGAAATCCAAGTGTGACATCATTCCTCTGCATTTCAAAAGGGAAAATCAAGGAAAATTATTGGAATTATTCATAAAAAGATAAGAGATGATTTAAAGCAAAAATGTTTCTCATGTTTTCCTGTTTCTCATAGTTCCAGCAACTATTTCAATTGCATAAAAAATGCAAGTAGGTGATAGACTAGCAATGTTTCTGCTGGGTGACTTTGAATCAAATGCTGAATACCTCTCCCCTCACTGAGCCAGCTCTTCATCCACCTGACCTGCGGCAGGAATCTGCAGTTGTACTCAGCATGTTTGTCAACAGGAAAACATTGTCCATGCAGTGAACAACATGCCAACATTTTAGAATATAATGGGATAGAATATTTCAATTGAAAAGGACCTAGAAGGATCATCTAGTACAACTTCCTGACCAATTCATGGCTCACCAAGTTAAAGCCTGTTATTAAGGGCCATATCTAAATGCCTCTTAAACATTGATAGCCTTGGGGCATCAACCACCCCTCCAGGAAAGGAAGCCTGTTCCAGCGTTTGACCACTCTCTTGGTAAAGAAATGGTGCCTAAGTGTAGTACTATATGGGTTACCTTAAAAAATCCTATATTCTTGACTGATTACTTGATTTTCCTCAATTACAATTTTGTTGTCCTGTCCTTCCTAAAATGTCTGTGGAGTACAGACAAAATATTAACCAGTCCTGAAGCTTCCTGTGACTAGGTTAATTCAGGATAATCTTGCAAAGAAATTCAATTCTCTAGCCCAGCCTTTGCATGTGTGAAGCATTCCCCATCACTTCTTTAAAATCCAGCATTGACATAGACACTCTGACTGAAGGAAATCAGAGTCATCAAGGTCATCAGGTCAGCCATCAGGTATCTTGAATCCAATTTTGAACTATTTTCCATTCCCCTGCTCTACATCCAATAATTACACATGCTAACAAATAGCATGACCTTTAAATAGCCAAACTTAAACATTACTCAGCTTGAGCCTTTCTTTCCTTGCTCCCAAACCTCAGCTCATTGATTTTTCAAGCGTATAAAATAAATGAAATTTTGTGAGGTTAATGCAAGATGCAAAAGAGATTGGCTCTGTTGCAGGAGCACTCACAGACTCTTCTTCTTGCTGTCAGTCAAGGCAATTTGATTCTAGTCTTGCAAAGTATATGTGTTCCCATGTCCTGGATCCCTACAGGTCCCCTCTGTTCTGGCCACCAATAGTGCACCTGCTGTCTCTGCATGTCCATCAGCTTGGAGAGGTTTTTGATGTGGAAAATCTAGTGGCTTCCCCCAACACCAGCTATCCCTTTAGGCCATTGACCTTGAAGCCAGATTATCAAACTAGGAGTCTTCTCCCAACTAGGTACAATTCTGTCAGTATGTGCATGGAGTAGTGGTGCCCGAAATGAGAGCAGAAAGTTATGTGTGTCCCACCTGGAACTCCTGTGGCTGGAGACCTCACTGGAGATGTAGAAGCCCAGGGTAGAAGTCCTTATTGTGGTTCCCACAATACAGACTAATGTGAGTCAGGGTTTGAACACGAATCCTCTTTCTCACCCAGTGAACATTTAATTAATTTACAGATTCACACATTTGCAAGAATAAAGGTGGTTAGTGAGGGCACTTCCCTGAGACATGGGATCAATCAACCAGAACAGAGATTTTAACCTGAATTTCCTGTGTGATTTAAAAACTAGGATGCTGATTGATCTCAGCAGCATTCTCCATCCCTTAACAAACCCTCTTAGACATGTCTCAGAATTGATTCTTCAGTGCCTAAATAGCCTGGGAATTAGCCATTACAAAACTGCAATTAGGTTTTGACAAGGCCATTTAAAACTAACCTCCTCTGAGAGCAGAGAGCAGGTAAAATAAGAAGAAAACAATGACACCCCAGTGCTTCAATCAGGTTTAGTTTTAGCTCTGAAAGCTAAAGGAATTTGCAGCATGAAGGGTTTTACTCAAACTGTTGCCCCTAAATTTCTTAGGTTTTTAAGCAATCCCTGTTTCCTACTTCTTTCTCTCTAAATTTTCTCCTGTATTTCACCTCCCTGTTTCCTACTTCTTTCTCTCTAAATTTTCTCCTGTATTTCACCCCACTGTATCTATTTTCATAAGTGAGAGCTTGTTGTCCTAAAACATAGTTCAAAACTGAGTGCCATAACCAAATATTAATAAAGGGAACTGCTAAAAATTGTCACAGGAGCTTTGGTTGGGTATGAATGTCAGTTTTGTGTATTACATAAACAACTATACTTCCCTTCTGTCTCATTGCTCTTCTGACTCCATGGTGGAATCAGATGTCACTTATACCATTCCCCATGAGTATTTCAACTATGATTCAAAACCTCTTTAGCACCCATGTCAGGAAATTTTCAAGTAAATGCCATGTAACCCTGCATAAATGACATTCTCTTCCACTTCACCACGGATTCTCAAGTTTTTTCAGTCTCTAGGAACTAGGACCTCTATTAATAGGTAATAGAATGTTCTACTTCAGTTTGCATCATTTTCCCTTGTTCATGTTTAACTATTTCAAAGTTTTGTCTGATAAAGACAGAAGTTTTCTTTTGCCTTTGCTAGTCCTCTTGAAATGAGAATGAACAGATGTTCACTCCTAACATATTTCGCTCTTTTGTTGTGATTGCCTTTTTTTCTTTACAGAAAACATATCCCTCATTTTACAGTCCAGAATTGGGCAGATGAGACTGTAATTTGTCTGGATTAATCCTTTCCTGCAGTCCCAGTGGGGTGCTACCCAGTCATTCACTACTATAAATGAGGGGCTGTTCTGCAACCAGTTACTAACTGAGCTCATTAGCCCTCTGAGGTGCATGTGATATGGCTGCAGAGCACTGGTAGAATAAAGGGAAGACTGGGATGCTGCATGAAGGAAAGATGTGGAACTACCTAACAACGTGCTGTGATCAGAGGCAGCAGTTTTTGCAGAAGGGAGCCAGGAGTTCTGCTGAGGGCAGCATACATGGGCTGAGCAGTGGTGGTGGTGTTGCATCGCAAGAGGTGGTCCCAGCAGCTGCTGGAGCATCTGTCCCTGTAACACCAGGGCCTTGGCACAGATGAAGTTTCCAGTGGATGACACAACCCTGCAGGGGTGCCTGGGGCCTCTTGCTGGGGCAGGACAGAAGGTGGGCTCATTGCCTGTATGTGGAGATACTGGTGGAGAGCCTTTCTTCTTGCCAAGAAAAGAGCTGTGGGAGTAGATCTGCAGACTGTGGAGTGGCAGAGATGATAGAAAGTTGTCCAGAACTCCTCTAAGATCCTGCAGATACAAGAGCTTCAACATTCAACTGTACTGAAGGAGACACAGGGGGAGTCTGAGCTTGTCTGGTTGGAAGATGGAGACTCTCACAATGGCCAAGGCTGGAAGCTTCTGACTTGAGCATCGTGACATTGGAATCCCAACAGACTTACGAAATGGGCTGACAGAGCATTGGGAACCACTCATAGGAGGTGATCACTCCTCTCTGCTCAGCACTGGTAAGAGACATCTGGATATTATGTTCAGCACTGGGCTCCCCAGTACAAAAGAGACATGACACAGTGGAGTGAGTCCCACACAGGGCCATGATGATCACTAAGGGACTGAAGCATCTGCCATATGATGTGAGGCTGAGAGTTGGAACTGTTCAGCCTGAAGAAGAGGATGCTCAAGGAAGAAGTCTTAATCTTACCCAAACACCTGATGGGGAGGAAAGAAGAAAAAGTCAGCTTATCCTTGGTGGTGCCCAGTGAGAGGAAAAGAGGCAAAGGGCACAAATTTAAATACAGAAGATTCCACTTAGAAGTAGGGAAAAGTATTCTACTGTGAGAATGACTGAGCACTGGAGCAAGTGGTCCAGAGAGGTTGTGGAGTCTCCATCCTTGGAGACTTGACTGGCCATGACCCTGAGAAACCCATGTAGCTGACCTTGCTTTGAGCAGGGAGATTGGATTAGAGGATCTCCAGAGCTGCCATCCAACCTCAGCTGTCTTGAGAAAAACTGTCTCTTGCCAAACACCTCAGAGCTGTTGAAGATGCTGATACACGATCTTACTCTCCTGCTGAGCATTCAGGACTGGTCAGAGCCCAGGAAAGCAGAACAACACACTTCAGCAGCATTTTAGAAAAAAAGCCTCTAACTCATGGCATTTATGACTCACCTCAGGGTACTGTAGTGTTGCAAGTACGATGCTAACTGTAAAAGTTTTCTAGTTTTAAAACTATTTTCTTTTAACAAACTCTGCTTATGTAGCACTGTAAGTACTAGTTTGGTTTGCAGGAGGATGTTTGCATGCTGTGTACGACTGCCTGCAGCATCCCTAGGTGAAGAACCTCCGAAATTCAGAGACATGCAAATGACTCTGAGGATACAGTAGCCTGCTTAAGAGTGAGGGAATTGCAGATTGCTGCCCAGGGTAGGTAACAATGAATTTTGACACATGAGAGAGGGTTATCAGGCAGAATAAGAAGTACTAGGTTGGGGGACCACCCCATCCTATAACAATGAAAAATTTATTGTTGTCTTCAGCCACCAGGAGATAATAGGGAACTAAAGCTGTGTAAGACTTTTAGATGATGGCAGTCACAGCCCTTTTCTTTCCCATTTTTGTGATGGAAAACATCTAAAGAATTTTAATATACTTTCATATATTTCACTATCACAGTCATCCTAATTAGTTTTCAGGGCAATCTCTTCCTGCATAACCTTTAGAAACAGCACCTTAAGATCTTTATCCCACATCTAATTGATATCTTGAGTCTTTATAGCATCCTGAGTTATGCTCAGACACGTATATAAATATGGACTGAATTTTGGCTCATGCAGAAGAGAAGAATATTTTTCCAATCCATCACATTTCTACTGTGCAATAGAACTGCACTTAACTTCTTATAGTTCAACCAACTTATAGAAAAATATCCCATTTTATTAAAGAAACTTTACAACAAACACGGACATAAAAGGTTTTTTGTCCTGAACAAAGTCTCTCACCATAGCCTCCATAGGCACCTGGCTCCTTAAGGGATACCAGAATGTTTCGAGATGAATAAAAATTTTCTAGCAATGGAGTTTTCATCAGAAGATGCAGATTTACAGAGTGGAAAGGATTAATTGAAACATTTCAGTTTGTACAGATTTTCAGCAAATTAATTCCTGCTGGTCTGTCCTCAATTAGATTTCTTAGAAGTTTCAGTATCACTGGTATGAGTATCCTCAATAAAACTAACAATCTTGACATTTTCATTAGAGTTATTATCTGTTGAAATCAAGCAGAGCACCAACTTCACTAGACACAGACCTACAAGGTCTGGGAAGGCATCTTTCACAGAAATCTTGGGAATTGTATGCGTCTTTTCAAATTCAGACTTTCAAAAAAGAAGATTTCTTATAATGCAGAAACATTGCTTTCTGACAAGCACTAATACTGTTTGACTTTGCAGAGCACTGAACAGAGATCCTGTCAAGAAATCATTACCAGGAAACTACAGTTAGTTCCCATTGATGCTGGGATTTTTGCCTGAGTATAAAACTCAGCATTAAGCTAGGAAAAATACAACATCACTAAATTCAAATTAATACATCTGTGGAAGAACTATATTAACAATATATCTTGCATCCCCAGACATTTTGGTGAAAAAGTGTCTATGAGATACAGCTTATCAGGTAGCTCCCAGCCCTGGGATCCAAAACACAAAGGCTTCATTTTTAGTTGTACGAATTGCTACTTTGTGCCTCTGTTTTCCCACCAGTAAGACAGGATAATGAGCTCTTCCTCCTTTATAAAACATTTTAAGATCTACTGGGGTTACACTGATTAAGAAACAAAGATATTTGGGTTTGCTATTATTTAAAAGAATGAAAATTAATAAGATATTGAATTAATGTGAATTTTCCCAACCTCCCCCCATGGATTTCCTGCTTATTACATCAGGCCTCTACTTAATAATGTCATGCATAAACAATATAGTCTTATTATGATTTTTTTAACATGGTCAATCCACATTATATACAAGGCATGGTAAAAAACACACTGATGGTAATCTGTGCTTAAACTGCACAAAACATAATACTCCTGAAAATACAGAATTGACCACCATGAGTTACAAATATGCCAAAAACTACTCTGGCCTATTCAGCAACCACATCTCGAAACATTTCTGCCAGAAGACTCCTAGGAATTATACTGCTTATTGCTAATCACAATTTGCTGAGGTATAATTCTTTTTGGAGCTGCTCTAAATTTGGTATGGCCAGCATCCCTGCTAGGAGCAACCTCAGAAGATGCTCCCTGGTTCTTCCTCCAATTTTTCTTGTGCATATCTACCTTTTGACCCATAAATTTACATCCTCAAGCAGCTGGCAGGAGGGAAAAACATTTTTTTTTAGAGTTGGCTCACATTTATTTGTTTTAGGAAAGAGGGCCACGGAGCAGTCTGGCCCACATGAATTCAGTGTCAGTTTTCCAAGTGCAGCCTTGTATCATTTTCCTTATCACAACTCCAGCCCCCTTTGTCTTTCAACTATTACTGCGCACCTCTGCTCAGAGCTCTGCATGACAACTTTTGTGTGTCTCTCCTCAGCAAGACCTTGAAAATTCTGGGTCCATCAGCCTATCAGAAGCTTAGCCTATTTTCACTAATGTGAGTTGCCTGATGGTGCCCAATTATACTTTAATAGCCCCTTATGAGGGCTCTTATCAAAAAATCTTTTGAAAATCCAAGTGTGCTGTTTCCACCATGTCCCCTGCACTAACACTGAAAAGAGCTCAAATAAGGTAGAGAAGCATACATTTTGTTCTTAGAGAAGCACTGCTGCTTTGATCCTGAGAAGCTATACTTATCCAACATTGTGAAATTCTATCCCTAATTGAACTCTCAATCAGGTTCCCTGCTATCATAATAAAGTTTACTGATCTGTAAAGCCCAGAGCCTTATTTTGAAGATAAGCATCATGCTAATGAGTTTTAAGTTTTCAGGCTCCCTTGCTGTAAAGACTGTAATATATCCTTGTCAATGGTGCTCCTCTTTAATGCTTTGTTTGTTTTCAAATCCTTGGATGAGTATCAGTCAGTCCTTGTGATTTACTGCTCCTGGGTTTCACAAGTTGTACCAGAGATTCAGTCTATTAAAGGCTACAATGTGATTTTAAGTAAAGCTGCCCTTTAAATAGGATTTTCCCCATGTTCCACCATAAAGATTGATGCACAAGTGTGCTTTAATTTCTCTGCTTATTCCTATTATAGCTGATAGAAAAAAGAAATCATAGGAGTGGAACTTTACTTAGAAATACTTTTTTTTCAATGTACCACTGTCCTAGCATATTACAAAACTCACTGTGTGAGACTGCTAAGCAGGACTGAAGCCAGCAACATAAAACCACCCAGGTAATTTTCCACACTTAGTTCCACAAGGGATAAAATGTACAGTTTGTCTGAATCCCTTCCACAAGTGCTTCCCCTCTTCTGAGTGTAAGGAAAGCCCAAGGAAAGACCTAATTTTGATGCACCAACTGAATTCCTTAGAGAAAGAGGAGTATGAGAAGAAAAAAAAACCCTTCAGACCTTAACTTGGAGTTTCTCAGTCAGTGTCTGCTCCAAAGAGCATCTTTGTCTTCTCTAAGAGTCCACTGCTTTCCACTCACTGTGGACCTGCCCAGTGCACCAGTTATATCAGCTCCCTGAAACACACATTCTGTATATTAGGGAGAACAGTGCTATGTCCCAATATTCTGGAGAGACAGTCTCTCCATATTTCCCAAGGCTGATTTTTATTTTTCTTGGAAGGCTCTTATAATGATGTTCAATTGTCAATATTTTCAAACACACCTCAGTTTGTACTTTTGTAAATACAAGCTGAAACACTGGCAATGTTTTTGAACACTAAGTGGGAGAAAGACATGCTTTTTTGTCTATAAACAAAGATAAAAATTCTGTTAGTTTTCTCTTTGAAAGCCTCTGTACATTCATACGTAGGAGAGAGGATGAGGGAAAAATAAGGAGAGAGAGAGAACTGACTGGACATGGTAATCCAGGCTGGTGCTTTTTCCTGTCTTAGGAAATATTTACTGAAAAAGGAGGAGAAGACTTTGAGAAGTTATAATTTTCACATGGTCAGGAAGAGGGTTGCTTGAATTTCTTCATATAATTGCCAAGAAGGTTTGGATGCAGTCAGTCTTCAACCTAAGGATACAGACTGCTGAACCCAGATACTGAATATACAGGCTGGATGTATTCTGGCCATGGATCAGCGTTGTGCAGTGCTAGAAACTGTTATCTGTCATGTCAATGTGATCCCTAAAGCAGGCTAAGAAACAGAGGTGGAGCCAAGTTAAGAGGTGAGGGGAAAGCAAATAGCTTTATTTTGGAGGACATCTGAGAACAAACTGCAGAGGCAGGGGGGAGGCTCCACCTCATGGACAAGGCCCCGATCTGAGAAGATGAGAAAGATGCTGAAACTCTGACTCCACAGCAGCCTGTCCGGTGTGTATCATAGGTTTTTCAAATTAACATAGTTGACAAAAATCTCCCAATTAGAAGTAGAGTTAATGGAGTGTTTGTATGTGTTAAATCTTCATTGGGCTCTCCATAACTTTCATATTTCAATCATCATAGGACAATGGAATGTTCTCTACTCAGGGATACTGGGGTGATAAGGGGTGCTGTTTTGTCTAGAGTATAGGATTCTACTGGCAACAAGTTACTAAACAACCACAGCGGAAAATTACAGGAGTTCTTATACAGAAAAATAGAAAATGCAAAAAATCCCTTGGCATCAAATATCTCCCAACACCTGCAAATGAAGTGCACAGGATGCAAGAGTGTGGACTCACAGTTCCAGCAGTGGAGAGTTGTCCTGAGAAACCACATCAGCAGGTGGCATAGCCACAGTTCTCCAGTCACCTGCTAAGAAAAAACTGCCCAGCCCACACATTTCAGAGCCTCTAATGGTCTATTCTTCATTTTCTGGCTGGGTAAGCTTGCAGCACTGGGGCACTGATCTGTGTACATGCTGCATCAGCTGAAATCAGCCGTAACTCTGATCAGAGCACATTAACTAGAGGTGCTCAAAATGTTTTGGCAAGATGACACTTTATCCAAGTCAAAACAATGCAGAGGTGGCTTTAATGATCTTTATTTTGAGGTAAAACAGAACCTGTTGGTAAGGGCACAAGCAGAGCACAGCAGCAGGAGGGTCAAGGCCCCATTCTGCCAGATTGGAGGCAATCATGCACACTTGGCAAGGTTTGCTTTGAAACAGGCGGCTGGGCAGGGCCACCAGCCTGAGGCTCTGCTGACACTGGTGTGGGATGAATCTGTAGAGCAGAACAGTTAGAGCTGAGGCACCAAGGCCCAAATTAAAGGTGTTTCCAGGGTCAGAACTAGTCTGGTTTGCTGGACTGAATGTCTATTAGCAGGTTGGAAAGCATCAAGTGTCTTCCAAAGCACATCCTTTAGCTAAGTTTGACCCAAAAATAATTCATTCAATGAGGATGATAAAGAGTCATTTCAATTTATCTCTGACCAAAATTGAAACATGAATGTGGATGTACCCAGTCTCCAACATACCACGCAATGTCTGACCAATAAGTACTTTTATTGCTCCAAGTTTGCTGTAAAATTCAGAGTTTTCAATTCAGTGTAGATCAGAAATGAATTTAAAATGCCAAAAAGGTTTCTGCAACAGAGTTGTTGGCATGTGAGTAGCTCTTCTCAGTACAAAACAGTGTTGCACACCATGAAGAAAAAACATTGTGCTGCCTCTCAAGTTGGCATGGAGAGTCATTGACACTCTTGATGTTAAATTCTCTGGTTTGATTCCCCATTTGAAATGACAAATACAATATGTTCTAACCTCACAGAATTGTGACAAAAACTAACGAATTTTTATAAAGTATTCACATACTATAGACCTGAGAAGGAAAAACAAAAGTTTGACAAAAATTATTGTAATAGTATTCTGTATTGAATAATATCAGTTAATGCATAATGAAGGAAAGACAAAGTATCATAAGTTTGTCTGTTTGTCTGTGTATTAAGTAAGCATCATTCCTCTGCATGGAGATAAAGACTAGGGCTGACAAAAAACCAGTACATCAAAATGGGCTTTAGAATGGTATCATCTGTATATACTACATAATTTTACAGGAAATTTTATATAATGAATTACATGTACATGGAGACCAAGCATAAGAGAACTTTATAATTATTGGGAAATATGTAGATTTGCAACTGTAAAGAAGGTAATGCAGCTTTTATATGTAAGATATCTCTCTATCTGTCTAAATATCTCTTTCCTAATATAACACACCAGTGGAGTGACATTGTCCCTGAGGTTTGCTCACCTGTGAATTAGTAAAGGGTTTAAATTTAAGACTGTAGAAAATATTAATCCCTCCACATGTAAATAAACTAAGTTATGCACCTATTTGTGGAACTGGATTTGTGGGAGCTGAGGAAAGGCCTCTGTCTCTGAACATCCATGTACTTTAGGGCTCAGCATGGCAGTGCTGCTCTCACTCCAGGAAAGCTGTTGTCCTGCTGCTGCTACTGCTGGCAGCAGCTCTGCACTTCGTGTTCAGGAAACAGCCTGTCAATACCCAGAGCTAATTCCTCAGCAGGATGTCAGTGAGAAAACAGGAGACTCGGACTGGTCTCTGGACTCTGAAAAGAAATTCTGAAAGTACAATACAGCTCTATTCAGGCTGGGTTTTGTCCTGGGACCAGGTTTCTTTAGAGGCCATTAAACCAGCAAAGTCTGTGTGGATGCACTTGAGCCCCAGAACACTCATCAGAAAACAGAGAACCTGACTGCAGCTTCCAAAGACTTTTGTGGCTCTCTCCAGCCTCAGACTCCCCACCTCCAACTCCTAACACGCTGCAATGAACTGATTCAGAACGAAGGTTCGTTCTGTGTAAATTACAATAATGGATGTTTGTTCAAGCCAGAAAACGAAATCTTGTGAGGTTCAGCCAGGGATAAGTTGCTTAAGTTAGCAAACAAAGTGTAAAAACAAGGCAACGAACATATTTAAGTATGAAATTAGAAATCTCTAATCTGAACAGGAGTAAGCTTGAGGAGTCACAGAAGCTAAATACTCAACCAGAATCCACAGATCCTCACAACCTTCTGAAAGGCAGCAGGTGCAGGGTGCCTTCAAGCAGAGCACCAGATCAAAGGGGCCATCCTGTCTTTGCCAGGCTGGCTTTCCCTGTGAGTGCCATGGCTCCCTTCCACAGCCATCGCTGGGAGGTAATGTGCCCCTTAGCCCTGCAAAGGTTTTGCTCACTCAGGATGTTATGTGCTTTGACAGTTTCTCAGAGGGAAGAGTATTCTAAAACTATCAAATGCTTCCAAAATATACAGTATGTGTTTCTTTTCACAAACTCTCAGGCTAATTCATGCCTCAAGTAACAGCTATTCAAGTGTCCTCTAAATGTGAATGGGATTGAGGATTTTATTTTTATCACTACGGAGCACTAGGCATTTCATTAAACATTGGCCAAGCTGTCTGCAATACAAAACTTTCCCCAGCAGAAATACAACACAAAGTAGAAACCCTTGGGTCTACCTGTAGCTTTATGAGAATCTGAGTAAAACACAGAGAATCTACTGAAGAAATGAAAATATTAGTGCACCACACAAGCTACCTGAAAAAAAGCACTCACTTTTCCCTGAAATGTAGTTATTCCTCAAATAGAAGGCTGGAGAAAATATAATGGATACAAAACCATGATGACAAGTCTGTCTGAAACTGGGTAGATACTTTGCAATTACCCAAGTTCTAGTGTAATCAGGTCTAAAGTCTGGGTCAGTTTAAAAATATGCAAGAATCTTTGGTTTTGATAAAATACAGCAAAGTTATTGATTCTATTTCTGACTTGGAATTGGCTAGCAGCCCTCAAACCTTGCAATGATGCATTGATTTAGTGCTTAGTGTGGCTGAAAAAATGTGAGATGCAATAGATAAACAATCCTGTCTCCTGTCATTAGCATTGGTATCTTGAGAACAAGGACAAATGCTATAAAAGCTGCAGAAGCAGGCAGAAATAGTGACAGAAGCTTCTATGTAGACAGCAATGCTAATAACAGCTACTTGAGTCGCTAGGCTACCCTGAAAATTGTGCTGGCACATCTTCACTGCTGCCTGGCCAGCTATATTGGGTATATCTGTCTTTACTGTAGTCACACATCTTGTTACAATACTTTTGGGAGTCTCCAAGACAAGTATTGAGATTCTTTGCTTAAAATGTGAAATCTGCTGCTTGAAGTACAAATGACACCTTAGAAAGAGAAGCTCAAACGAGCAAACAGTCAGCATACCTGGTAAAAATCCAGACAAATCCATAACAGGTTACCAGCACAGCTATGATGATGGTGCACAGGAGGTTCCAGTGGCTTCAGTCCTTAAGTGCATGAGACTGCCCAAGAGCTCTTTAAAATTACTCATTCGGTTTTGCTACAACCGAAAACAAAACTACAGATTTTTCTGGGACAACTTATGCTGCTTTTTAAACAGCTAAACAGCAGCTAGGTAGGTTCACTACAAGATTTCCTTTGAGACACCACCAAGACTGTGATCTACAATCAATATTAGTGACTGTTGCCTGGTTTCTGACCCGTGCCTAGGGTCCATGGAAGGAAGGAAGACTGATGGGAAAATGCTGTCATAAAAAGCCTATCCTTTGTAAATATTGCCAAAAGCAATTGATCTGAAAGCAGCAAAGATTTTCCTATTCTTGTTTTCGTGCCACCCTGCTGCAGATAACCCAAAGCCCAGATGACTCATAGTTGTCACAAATGTCTGGAGCTATACGTAAAGACTGTGGGGCTCCTGCAGCCTGGGGGACTCATTTCAAGGTTCAAGTCCTTGGTTTATGTATTTAATACTAAGCAAAATCTCAAGGAAGATTGTGTTTTATCCCTGCAGCTGCCTCAAGGTTAGGACACACCTGCCATATGGTGGACTGAAGACCTATCCAAGTATTTTGAATACCATTTAATTGCTTTTAATCAGCAACCAGAAGCCAACATCAAAGGCTTTCATTTGAAACTGAATACTCTGAAATCTCAAACAATTTCCTACCCAGACTGAGTTGTAAGACTGCAGAGCTAGAAATTGGACTCTATCTAAATTCACTTATCTGGCACCATGCAAGCCTAGCAGTTGGGTTTTCTCTCAAGGTGACTGTGCAGAGGGATCCTGATGAAGCTGTAGCAGTATTCACAGGAACAGAAGTTAGCAATGTGTCAGCCATTAATACTGCTTAAACCCCAGATTTACAGAAGGATTTTCTTCTATGTGCTTCAGTGCCAGAATTCACAGGATTCTTTGTAACTGATTAGAACAGGAGCTGCTGACAGTTCTATTAGACAGATAAGGACACTTGAAACTTTTCTGCACTATTTCTAAGTCAAAATACCTCAAGATGTGTACTGCCCACCCACACAGAAGGTGAGATTTCATTTTTGAAAGGACTGCAGACTCACGATCACCTCCCAAGGGGTAGTCACAAAGCTTCATAAAGAATGCAGCTCCTTGTGAAGTTTCAGGGGCGGCATTAACTGCTAACAGAAGTCATCCCAAACTCCAGATATTGCCAGCTGCCAGAGCTTTTCACTTCACTTTTAAAAAAAAACCGCCACAGTGTCATTTTGCAAAAAGACAAAAACTACATCAACGAGGAAACTTGTTGAGACACAGTTTGCCATCATGTCTGTGTGGCTGCAAAGCACAGATCATCTGGAGCAGCAATTAAAGTTGGAGGAGGAGGAAGAGGTCAGTGGACCAGTCAATAATCAGAGCACCTTTTCCCCACAGCTGGCACATAACCCTTCTGCAGCTTGTTGCTTAATTAAGGTTTGGAGTTTTCTGCAGTGCGCTTCTGCCATCTAGAGGCTTTCTTGCCCTCCTGGAAAACTCTTCCAGCAGGGATTTTTTCCCTTCTGGATCCCAAATATTTCTAATCGGGTACCAAACCTCTGATTGAAGGATGGAAAGTCTAAGACTGATATCATATATGACTAGAATAGAATTAAGAATAGGTTGCAAATATGAAAGAAACTTCTTCTGAATCACAGCTTTAATGGACTGCAGATTTTATTACACAGTTATATTTCATAATAATCCCTCTGAAATAAAACATTTTGAAGTAGAGGGGATAATACAGGAGACCTAAATCAAAATCTAAGACAAACCGTTCTAAAAACTCCAGTGCAAGACACCGATATTTTTAAGACTCTGAGTCTGAAAAATCGTTATATTTATCACCCACAAAATAATTCGACTCATAATGAAGGTTGAACCATGATTAATACGAATCTTTTGCAAAATTCATTGCTGAGATACTGCAGTTAAACATCCCTAAGCACATAAAAGTCAGGGGATTTACATAATGAATCCCTCCACTCACCCCGTCACACAACAACCCACCCCACGTGGTTGAATCGGACCCCCAAGGCACACTTAGAACATCTTCCAACATCCCCAGCTATTGATGTAAGCAGGAAGACAGTCCCACTAGCTCAGCTACGGACTATCCTGTAAGCTTTGAGCACCTCTGTTATGCTCAGCTTTCCTATTTACAAGCCAGAGTCTGTTCTTCCTCTCTCGTTAAGGAACTACCCAATGCTCCGTTAGGAGAGAGAATAAAACAGAATGGGAGAGGCAAGTGTGGCAGGGTAAAAGCCCCAAGTCAGGGTGCAAATCAGGATTTAGGATACATGTTTGCGCTGCGATGTGAGGGCTGCCCCGAGGCTGCATTTAACACCACTCAGCACTGCTTTAGTGGCAAACGGGAAAGCTGAGCTCCAGGGGAAGCTGAGAGCTGTCCTGGATGGTGTTTGTGAGCCAAGTACATCTGGCAGCATGTTGTCAAGTGTACAGACAGCTCATGTTCAGGCTAGGCATGAAGCAGTCTGAAGGCAAGTGGACCATGAGCCAGAATGCTCCTAATTGCTCTTGTTCATCCATCAAATCCATCCCCCCATCAATTGCAATGCCGTATACTCACTCAAATGTCAGCTGCCTCAGCCTAAAATAAAACCCCAAAATGCATGTTTAAGAGCTGCCTGAAAGTTCACCAGAAAGACCTGGATCTGCCTGTAGTGTCTGAAAACCTCCTGCTTCTCCTGAAGCCCTGCTTGAACCTGGAAGCTGGTGTGGAGCAGGGTACAAGCGCTCTCAGCAACCACTGACAGCTGTGTTTAGCAAATATCTAACACACAACAACAGGAACAGCCCATAAACAACATGTGGCTGCAGACTTGTTTTCTTGATAGAAGTTTTCAACATAGTATTGGTTTAATGTAAACTGCATGGCATAAGGTGAAAGCTTGGCACACAGTGTCAACCCATTGTGTGCCTTCCTGGGGACATGCTCTGAGCACTGAAGAACAAAGCCTCTCAGCATCTGGACTTTGAAAGTGAGCTCTGTTCTGCTTCTGAAAAAAGAAAAGACCATGTTTGCTCTCAGGAGCAAATTCTGGGTCCTGGATACCAGCATGCCTCCTCCCGTGGCTCTGAGGGGGGAGATTTCAGTAACATCCCTGTGTTACAGGTTTCTGCTGGCTTGTTCTGCATTTCTCCCTGCTCTGCTATGTTCCTTTCAGTAAATTTGCAATAACTGTACAGGATTTATATACCTTAAACTGAATGTTAGCTTCAAATCAGAAGGGTACAATATGTCCCAAATAATCTATTACTATTCAGGACGTGATGATCTGGATTAAGTCTTTGGTGACCTGAAGGAGTACTCTGAGCCTTTTGCCTATTTCTGCTGCTCAAGACACCAGATATAACCATCAGGCATAAGCAGTGCCCTAGTGCTGGAAAGAGCTCAAAAGAAAACATGTGAGGGAGAAGAGGAGCACAGGGGTGTCAGAGTCCGAATTACTGGGGCACTCTGCTTTCATCATATGCCGGCTCCAAGACAGCTCACATTTGTGAAGAAGCACAAGTGCCAGAGAAAGACCTCGCTGTTTTTTGAGTGATACTGGAGGCCAGGAAAGGCTTACCAGCACAAAGTGCATCCATTCCAGCAGGCACAAGGACTGAAGTCCTTGAGATCTGTCTCTTTTGAAGACAGCAGGGACAACTCCAGTTGTCATCTACTTCATCAGCCTTTAAAGAATTTGCTGTGGCATGGGGCTGCCTGCCAGTGATCAGGGGTGACCTCACTGAGTGCTTTAAAGTTTTAGGAAAAATTGACTTGCATCTCAACCAGTTAAGCACTTCAGCTCTTCTGCCAAGCAGGAATCCCACTACTGGTGTCCTGGGAATAAAGGCCATAAACAAGATGTAGAAACATCCTGCAGAGTAACCTTTTTGTTCAGTGCTCACAGTGGCTAACACAGTGGGATAGCAGCAACACAAATCATCATTATTATCATCCTGAAAGATGGAGTGAAAAATACCAAAAGGAGCAAAATTGAAAAGAGAAGTATACTTTCCAGGTCAGCTTTTAAAGTAGAGGCTGTGCTCAAGTGAGTTGTGATTTAACTGTGGGAAGTTTTTGTCCTCTGTGTGCTATAAAACACAGAGCAAGATGTGCCTAAATAGATATAACTCAAATACAAACTTCTCCAGGGAAGCAGGAAAAAGGCACTGTGCTAGAAACAGCAGTTGAAGACAATGCATTGAATTTCAAGATCTATGTTCTGGTTTTTTAAGCATTAATATACGGAATTATGCTATTGTCACCAGTATTAATTTGAAATTACTAATTTCCTGAAAGTGATTGGTGACAATGAAATAATTCAATATGACAATATTAGAAATATTGAATATTTTAAAATACTGAAATCAGCTCCATTTAGTTATATATATGAAATCTGCGCCTGTCATCTGTGCAAGTAGCAACGCCAAAACTCTGCTGGAAGCTCCTTCCCTGTCTGAGTTCAGTCAAGAATTAATTGCTCTACTTGTGTACTGGTTTCAGCCAGAGTAGAGTTAATTTTCTTTAAAATGGCTAGTACTGGGCTATGTTTTGGATTTGTGGACAAGTGACCCAAACTGACCAAAGGGATATTACAGACCACATGACATCATGCTCAGGATATAAAGTGGAGGGAAGAAGGAGAAAGAGGGAGATGTTTGGAGTGATGGTGTTTGTCTTCCCAAGTCACCATTACCCTTGGGCCGTGCTCTCCTGGAGATTGCTGAACACCTGCCTGCCCAGGGGAAGCAGTGAATTGATTCCTTGTTTTGCTTTGCTTGTGTGCTCAGCTTTTGCTTTCCCTATTAATCTGTCTTGATCTCAACCCATGAGCTTTCTGGCTTTTATCCTTCTGATTCTCTTCATGATCCTGCTGGTGGGAGAGTGAGTGAGTGGCTGCCTGGGGCTTGGCTGCTGCCTGGGATTAAACCACAACACCTTGTGAATTTCAGTCCTGTTGAGACGTCATGTTCCTAGTCAGTCCCTCAGGATGGGTTGCCCTTCCTGGTGTCTTTCTCCAATTCCCTCCATACTGTACCATTTTTAGTTGTATGAAGCAAAAATTCTACCATGCCTCTACCATGGCCATTTCTAATTCACTACCACAGGGGTAGCTTAAGTCAGGCAATGTGAGATGTCTGTACCTTCATCCTACAACCTTCTTGACATTAAGTCTTGGCATCTACTGATGTCCCATCTAAGGTCTCCTCTAAGATAAATTAGGGGCCAGGTGCCCACCAAATCTGCTCTACCATGCCCATCCTCAGTTGGGCAGGGGAGAGAAAATATAAGTAAAGGCTTCTGGGTCCAAAGAAGGACCAGGTTTTCTAAAGCGTCACAAATCCCACCAGGAACTTGCTCCACCATGGGATTCCTATGGACTCACAGCCTGCTTTCAGGATCCCTCTGCCCCACCGTGGGGTTCTCCATGAGCTGCAGGTGGATCTCTGCTCCACCACAGACCTCCACGGGCTGTAGGGGAATCTCTTTCCAGCACTAGAACACTTCCTCCCCCCTTCCTCACTGACACTGGTGTCTGCAGGGCTGTTGCTCTCACATATTCTCACTCCTCTCTCTACTGCTGTTTTTTCCCTTTCTTGACTACATTATCTCAGAAGTGCTATTGCTGTTACTGATGGGCTCAGTCTGGCTACAGGGAGGTCTGCCTTGGAGCCAGCTGGCACTGGCTCTGCTGGACATGGGAGAAGCTTCCAGCAGCTTCTCACAGAAGTCACTCCACTCGTACCCATCTGCTACAAGTCAGCAGATGTAGTAGCACATGCTACTTGTCACACAAGCCCTTGTCACCAAAACCTTGTCCCAAAATATTTTTGTGTTTCACACCAGGTCCTCCCTGGAACAGTGTTGGAGGTATAGAGAGAATTTGAACCTTCAGGGGCATTTGGTCTCTGGGGTAAAGCACATGAGGGAGAACAAAGCTCATATCAAACAGAGTGGGGTAAAGAACGGTGAGCTCTGTTCAGTACCATTGCTGGTTTTTCATGTTCCTCATCTCAGATCCAGTTCTTAATCCCATGTTTGAAATTGGAGGTCCAGGGAAAAGGCCAAGAGCATCACGCTCACTGTGGGTAGTGCCATTGGTTGATCCATATTCAACAGCCAAAGCAGATATTATGATTTAAATGAACCTTGTGATTAGCAACAAATTACACCAGAAAATATATTACGGGTCTTGCTCTTACATTTGATGAAGTGTATGTCTATTGATTTAAAAACATATTTTTCTTTCTTATTGTCACTTAAATATATGGGAGAGTAACTGATTCATGAAGCAGTAGGTATTGTTTCTTTTAACTCTGATGATAATTACTTTTATTTAATGAATAAGGTCCAGGTTCAATAAAAGACCCATCTGGCTTCATATAATAAATTGATTTTATGGGGCTGCTGTGAAGTGGAAGCCAGAGAGAGTTTTTATTGAATCTAGGCCCAAACACAATATATCACAACTCTCATTTTCAGCTTATTTCATCTATTAATAAAACTCCATTTAATATCCTTGGATATTTTTCAAAAGGTTCGTCCTTTATCCTCTTTGTCATAATTAGCACGGAGGGTAATTAGTTTTTACATAGGCGTTTTCCTTCATCTAGATAAAAGTCATCTAAATTGTTTTCATTTGCTTATGGAAATGAGAACACCACGTTTTTATTTCTCCTTCAATTGCTCCCTGGCGATTACCTTAATTGGAATTACTATTTCTATACTGCTGTTGTGGAGTTTAACTCTTCAGGAACCATTGTGGTGGACAAGGAGCCCACAGCCTTTGGTGGATGGCAAATGAATCGGTTTTGCACGGACCTAGAGCCTTGTCAAAAACCCAGGGCAAGATTTTAAAGGTCACACCGGGGTAACTTCCACACTGTGGTGCCCACACTGGTGTCCCAGGATTGTTCTCCTAACTCCAACATGGGAAATCACAAGTCCTGAGTAAAAAGCATTGCTCTGCCTGCCTCAAATCCATTGCCATAGAAGCTGCAGCCTTCAGGGTGCCCCAGCTCGCAGCACTGCATCTGTAAACAGAGCAAGAGAAGGAGTGGCAAGGCAGCACAGCCTTTGCCCAGCAAAGGCTCAGCTCCACCACAGAGCTCTGTTTGCATCCAAGGGACTCTCAAGGGACCTGTCTGCATTGCTGCTGCAACACACTCTATTTGTTTGTTTGCTCAAGAAGGCTGGTGTAAAAATTAAAAAAATATATACATATATGCCTGCAATTCATAGATTTTGATGTAGTTTCACATGCAATATAGTGTGACGTAGAACTCTATTTGCATTTAATAAATATGCATTCTCTACAATGTCTTTTATTTGGGACAATGTTTGAATGGAATTATAAAGTAAAATAAATTAATATTGAATTATGAATTGCAGTAATAAAATTATTATAAAATACCATTATGTACTTAGTAACAGGAATATTTAAATTTGTATTCCAGTTTCTGAATCAAATGGGCTAGAAGGAATTCAGACCCCAAATTTATTTCTATATCTTTATTTCAATATGAAATTAAAATTTCTGCTTTATCAAAAATAATTTAAATAATTTCCAGATTTCTAAAACGTTTTTCTTTGATTATGACAATTTTTAATTCATTACTAATTGTCGCAGTAACGACACGAAAGGAAGAGCCAGAGACACCTGTTACCAGGATCAGAGAGAAGGAAGGAAGGGGGCAAGACCCGCCTTCTTTATTTTTTATATACATTTGGAAATCACTATTCATTGGAGGAATTCAGTTCTTCCTCCCTCAATTACAGTGGTCAAAGGAAATGTCCATCAAAGTTCTGTGTCCATGAGAAAGGAATGTGAGAGATAAGATACAGTTACAATAACATAGCTATGTTTACAGAGAAGACTGTGAGAAACTAGCTACAGGAAAATGAAAACATCCACGACTGCAAAAAGCAGGGCAACAACTAATATTTCAGGGACACCAAATCCTTAGACTGTTTTTATTAATCTTCATGGCATTCTACAATCTGTGATGTCAGAGGCTCCAAGAGAACAGAAAGGTATGTGGAAAACAGAGAAGATAAAATTGAAATCTATTGAATAATTTATTTTTTCTCACTCTTCTAAAGAATAGTTTGTTTTAAGCAACACAAGATATTATGTGTGTGGGATAAATATAATCTGTCATTTCAGAAAATATATTACCTAATCTTAAATGTTTCCAGGAGCCCTTACTCTCACTCTTAATGTGGAGTGTATTGCCTAAGACTTATAACCATCTGGTTTTTTTTGCTTTTTTAATTTTTGAATTCCCATGTGATCTTCCAGGGCTATTTAAAGACCTTGTTGCTTGTGGAGGGCTGTGAGCCCCTGGCACAGGAGCTCTCTGCATGCTCCTGGAGAAGTGAGGCCTGAGAGCAAAAAGAATCTCCCCAGGCATAAAGAAACCTTCCTCACACTCAGGGTGAGTTCAGAGGCACTCCCAACATGCCTTGTTTCTTTATGGGAATAGCTCTTACCCCATTGGCCAAAGGATTTCCACCCCATCCCCTACCTTCCCCATAAATCTGTGCCACCAGGGCCAGGTGATCTTGTTCCTAGCCACCCCTTTGCAGGATAGCTTACAATAAAGGCTGCCTGTGGAACTGCTGTACGAGACTTCTCTCTCTCGCCATCCCCAGAGTCCACATTTTGGGTGATTTTACAAGAGCGGCATTTTAAGAGCTGAAATCACAAAGCTGAAATCACTTCCAGCTGAAATATTGCCGTTCTTGCTGAAATCACTGGTCGCTTAGGGGCATTGCCAGGGCTCCTGGAAGGGCTGTTCCCTGTGGAACACTCATTCCAGGAAGGCCACGGCACACCGGTGTTAATCAGCATCGGAACCCCACAGCGAAGGTTGCTTATTCAAGTATTTGATTTAACTACTAAGCAGCAAGTATTTTTCTGTTCTTGTTAAATAATGCAGAAAACAAAGTGTTGCTTATTATGACTAGATTTAATACTTATTTGACATCTTTATGTCATAGACTCAGTGGTGTCTTTTCTTTAATATTAAGGTCATTAGAAACTCACATCTTGACCCTTCTCACATCAGGAAAAACACTTTCAAAGTTAATGTAGTAAAACAAGGAGTGCAAGAAAAAAGACCCACAAAGATTTGGCACAAAATTAAAAACTTGGGCAAGCACATTTATTCAGAAATCAGCCCTGGTGTGTACCCAAGGGCATAGCTAAGAAAGGAGAAGATTTTCCAGCTGATGGCCACTATTAACCCTGCAGTATGGGACAAAACTCGCTGTGATGCATCTGCTCCATACTTACATGTCCAATGAACAGAAACCAAGTTATAAATTATTGAATCCCATAAACTTTGTTGCTGAGGTGATGCCTTAAGACTTTTGCTTTTTATACATTTTTCATATATTTGTAGCTCTGTAGACTACTGTCAGTAGTCTTCCTACCCTTTCTCTTAGACTTTAGAACAATAAGCTAACCTTCTAACACATTACTGAAATATTGTTTGGTCCAACTGCCAAGGAGAGAACATTTTGTTTTTGTAACCAGAATCTGAGAAGACATAATAAGAAATAAGGCAAAGAAGCCCCCTGGACTGACATCAATGAGGCAGAACCCAGGGTCTAGATGACCTAATTGAATGCTCTTGTAATTGGACTATATTCAATTGATATGTTAATTTGTTAAACTTACAAAAACTGTAGAAACCTGATGTCAAGTGTGCATATAGCCACATCATGCACCTTGAAAGCTTTCAATAAAGGACCTGCTTTTTATCTTACTATTCTAATACTGTTGCAAAGTTTTCTTTCCCTTATATTAGGCAACAGAGGAAGCAGAAAAGACACAGATTTCAAATACTTAGATTTCGAATGTAACACTGAAGGTGAAAAAAAACACCTCTAAGCAGGTGAAAACTCAATAAGGAAACCCAAGAGATACAGAAATGTGGAATACAGAAAATAGCAACTCAGAGTACCCCTCAAAGCCAAAGGTCACTATGGAGACTCCTCTGCCTATAATTTAAAACAAACAAAACCAAACAAACCTCCAAAACCTATGCTGGGTATGAAATATTTAAGCTGTGTAATCACTGGAATATCCTATTCTGGATTCCTGCACACTACTTCAGGGATCAATTAAAAGCACAACATCTTCATTCCAGTCCTGCAGGTTTCATCGCCTCAGCCACTGGGAGTCAGGGCATGCCAGCTGCCAAACACACAAGGCCAAATACTGAATGGGATATCTATGGCAAGAGGAAGGCAAGAGGGGGAGGAAGCAAAAGAAACCTGTTTGCTGCAATTATTCATACAAGTAAAGCCCTTTAATATTCATCTTCAGAACTAGAATAACTAGTAACATTCCTGGTGATGGCATGGTTCACTAAGAACCAAGGAAGCCTGACACACAGGGTTAAGGGCTTAATTCTCTGTATCCTTGGGTAGGAACAGGTGCACTTGGACTAATGGTGTGTAAGGAAGATTTCAACTGAAAACAGCCCTGACCCTGTGATGAAACCCATTTTTTTTAATCCCATCTCTGGTTTTGCCAAAGGCATTAAAATGGAGAAGCAGAGATTGGAAGCTACTGGAGAAGAAAAGCCAGTTGACAACTAAGCCAGGAGTGCCCTTTGTACTGTGGTCCTTGGGCAAGGCAGCTTTGCATGAGACAAGGCTTTGCTAATGAGATACCACAGAAAACACTTCTAGAGATAACTAAGGGTAAGCAACAATAATAGGGATTTCAATGGAAAAGAAGGATTAAACCTGGAGATACACTGTAGGCTTGACACTTTAGAAGAGGGCTAACCTGGGGAAGCTGGAAGTCTTGGAGGCTGAAGGAAGAAGCACATCTGAAATGGTATCAATAGTGACAGGGAATTTCTAGATAGAAGGAATTCACATAGGGGTGATTGTTGGGATGGGGTCTGAAGGAGTTATTGTTTGAAGGGCAACTGGGTTGGATATCCCTAAGAGCTCCTATCTGATGTGTCCCAGCAACTTGCATATAAAATTTATAATTTTGTTGTCTAATGGTTTTTGTCATAGAAATAATGTCATCTAACCACACGTAAGAGTTCTCACTGTCCAACTGTAGGTGCCAATGGCAACTGGAGGAATAGTTTTCAGTGCTCTCATGTAGCTACTGGAGATGGGTTTCTCCCAAGGGACTCAGCAAATGCCCACCACAGACAGTCTGATTTGTCTCTTCAGGTGCCTCTTTCACTACAGAGGGAAGCTGGATAAACTGCATAACTTTATAAATTTTATAAACTTTATAACTTTATCTTCAGATTATTTACTTTCTGATACTTCCAAAAAGTCACAAGTTAATTCAATACATGACAAAAATCTATCTTACCCAAAAACCATCCAACATCCACTACTTCCATTTATCTTTATGAAACCCCCTTCACACAGCTGCATCTCAGCATGCTTCGTAACAAAAATCACTTTCCATGTTGGCATCTACTAATGAATCTTCTTTAATTGCTGACAGCAGAGTGAGAACATCAGTTTCTTCTACGAAGCCAAATCCAGCTGTTGCTCATTCTTCACAGTTGCTAAAGTAAATGGCAAGAACAGCAGACACAATGATTTGGTACATCAAGTTTAAGCTGATGTTCCAGGTAATTTTCCTGTTGCAGCTAATTTGGTATTTTCTTGCATGTGACTAAAATCTGTTGTTCCCTAGACTTTTGCATGGCAACTTCACTGTGTCAGGGATGCTCTGGATGGTCAGAGAGTGCTAAGACAAGGGGCATTGTGCAGTTTCTAGGGCGTATGTGCAGATACAGGAATAGCTGGATATGAAACCTTTCAGGCCCACCTCCCCTCCCAGACTGTAGTTCCATACACCTAGCAAAAATACATATACATAGCAGAAATGCAACTGATTGCTGCTGTGCAGGATGAGTCTGTTAATTTTTTTTTTAATTATAAAATAGAGAAGTAGTTGGGTAAATCTAATGTAATTCATATACTGTAATGAAGGAACAGATTTGAGTTACTATGCAGTACAATAGTAATGTCCATGGACTTTCAAAGATGATCTTGTTCCTTCCTCACTCCTTTGCTAGTTCAATTATTTAGCTCTCTGACCCATCATTTTAATTTCTTGTGGTCTCCCCTTCTGCCTTACTGCTTCATGCAATTTAATTTCCAGTTTTTCATGTAACTTCAGCAACTGCCATTCCCACTTCCCCAGATTTCTGCCATATAGAATATTGATTTTCCATAGATAAAGATGTTAAAAAAGTTGGAATACATTTCTTGATCTCATTGTGCCATTGTGCAAGTTTTAGAAATATAGAAAGAAAATTACTGAGAAGATTTTTCAATCAATTGATTCAATATTGTTGAAGTTTTCAATTATTTTTCTTAACCTTTTCTAGTTTGTAGCCATATCGAAAATAAGCATTTTGGTGAACTTAATGTAAAATATTTTTACTTTGCCAGAACATCATGTTTCAATATTTTTTCATTAAAAAATATGAGCAACCAATACATCTTATTAGCATTTTTATTTCCTAAAATTAGCATTTTCTGATAGAAACTATTGGCCAGTTCTAGTTATGTTTAGTATTATGCTGTTGGAGTGTTGTCAATAGCAACAGTAATTTATTCTCTTTTAGAGACTGTAACCAGAACCTGAATACCAGGTGTTAAGCCTGGTTAACACCATGACCCAACAAGGGGAAGCTGGAAAACATGCATATTCTGTAATTTTCCAGGCTAAATCAAACCTTGTAGAAGTTTTCCACTGTACTTGAGGCAGATCACAAAGTTCAGAACAATTCTTATTTTCCTCAGCTGTTTGCTTGCTAACTGGTGTCAAGTCAACTTTGCTTAAGAGAGGATCTTCACATCGGAGAGTGGGAGGCAGAGATTAGACCTGGACATTTTCCTTGGTTTGTGTGCCGGTGTCTCATACTGATTTCAAATTAGTTAGGAAAACATTTAGCTCTGAAAAGCTTTTCATAGCAGAAAAAGAAGTGAAGTGAAGCAGAAGCAGCTGCTGTTACTGAGAAAAAGAAATTAAACTCGGAGGGCTTGGACATCCTGACAGCAATGGGGTTTTTCCCACGTGCTGTTTTAGTGAATTTCTTTGGATAAGGCTGCTCTTAGGCTGTTTGGTGGCGTGGGCCCCGCCATCCCCCGGCTCTCCCGTGGCATCCGTGCCCGTCCCGATGCGGGCAGGGCTGGCACCAGGTGGCACCACCGGCCCGCGGTTCTGCGGCTCCGACTCTCGGGTGGAAAACAGCCCGGACCTTCCGGACAGGTGATCACATAGAAGCTGTACTCTAATTCAGATTACTGCTCTATTACTGCTCAGGGTGAGGGCGTAAAATACACAGTGTAGGTAACTTGCAAGGACATAGCAGTGAATAGGACTTGATGGTTATTTTTGCTGTTATTATTTCTCTTTGTGCTACTGTTAGAAGTTCATCCCTAAAGAAGAGAGAAATGAGACACACACTAACAGTTTTCAGGTATATAAATTCTTACAAAGCACTGCAAGGATACACTGCCCTTTGCATGTACTGTGAATAGGACAAAAAGTAACATAAGGAATATTTAGATTAGACAATAGAGAAAATGCTGTAACAAAAATATTAAAGCACTGGCAATTATTGCACAAGGTGACTGGAGACCTCATCACCCCGGTTTTCAGAAACAAGTGAGACTGGTTTTGGATGAAGAGCAGCAGAGGAAGGACTGGAGGACTTGCCAGAGTCCCTTCTAGTGCTGTTTTCTACAGTTAGGTAAGATAAAGATTGTGCTCAGGAACTCAAACAGCATCTTCCACAATGGTACAGTCTGGTGAAATTTTCACAAACTTTCTTCAGATCCTAAGGCAGTGACTGAAAAGCTAAATCAGATATATCAATACTAACGGCAATCACCTCTTTTGATTGCATCCTGTTCTCACCCTTAGATTTGACATTCAAAAGAGAGACCAGGTGTAAAGAAGCATCTCCCTCTTCTTGTAAAGAGCTTCTACTGTTCCCTTTGGAGATGATTCCTTTTAAGATCATCTTTGAAAATACATGCTTGCCAGGTTGGTTTGGTTTGTTTCTTCAAGACTTACAAGCTTGGAAACAGACTTTGTTGTAAATAAAAAATAATCATATTGCACGAACAATATATTCTAACATTTCTATATACCACATATGTGGACATTTTTCATATATTAACAAATGAAAATAGTAAGATAATTCTCTGAGATTAATTAGGTAAAAGTATATTCATTTTACTAGATGAACATGATGTTTCTGGTTTGGATTGAAATTCAAAATTAACTGATAGTCTTTTGCCTTCTTTAAAAGGATGGGAGGAGTTGTACATCCTCTTGCAACTTGGTAGAGCCTTCCAAACTGAGGACCTTGCTAGCTTTTTCACACTGTTAGTGACTTTTATTAAATGAGAGTCTCAATTGACTTTCAGTGGAGAGTCTTCTCTTTTAGCACAGTGAACTTCCAGCATATGTGTCTTTCCTCATGGAGAAACTTCCCATCCTGTGATGCCCCTTCTTTAGTGTGAGCTGCTCAATGGTATCCCAGGAACGAACCTCATGTTGAGTAATTCTATCTGTGACTGTCTTCTCCTTAAAAATGACTGGAGTGAGAAAAAATGATATAATAGGAAGCTGCAAATAGCAAAATGGTGTCTAGTTTGAGGCATTGGGAATTCTGGTATTTCAAAATGCATTTAAGATATTAACTAATCCACAACAAAGTACATGACACTGAGACTCTGATTTACAAGTGGTAAGCCCCAAGCTACCTGAAATAAAATAGTCACTCCAGGCTCTCTGTGCTCTGGTTACATTATGTGGAGCTACAGCAAGTACTAGAAATCATGCCTGTATCTGTCCACCTTCCATTTCTGCTGTCATTTTGGGAGTATGTCAGACTCCCTGTGGCAAAGTGAAAATATCTCTGTTCCTCTTCATGATTTCTTTCCCTACAAGCTTAGGCATGTAAGGTAGCATAAGGTAAAAGTGTCTCCTATTGAAGATGTTAAGTCTCATACTATGTTTCAGTTCTACACATACATTTTCTTGTGTGTCTTTCCAATTTCACCTGTGTAAACTGATCACTACTATACCTTACTAGGCTAGGAATCAGCTCCAAGTTGACTGGAAAGCTGCAATAAAACAAAAAATGAAAAGCATTTACTCTTACTATAAATAATAAATCTTTCATTAAAATTCCTCTCATCTCTCAGTTCCCTTCTGGATGGATTAAGCATGTCACCTATGGAGTTTGCTGATATGTTGTCTCTGATGTCTGAAGCGGGAAGAAACTGAATCAAGCAGTCCCAAGGAAGCACTTGACTACAGTAAAGTGGCAGATTACAGCCATCAAGAGATTTTCCCATCAGATGCAGTAACCAGACACCTTGAAAATGGTTAATAAAAGGACTTGACAAGGAATCTACATTAGTAGTTAGATTTCAGAAAAGCAAACATATTTGCCTGTATGCCTAGAGCCATTTTAGCCTTAATTCTGAAGTCCCTACATTCTGGTACACCCTCCCTCACTAACACTCTTGTATCTTTTAAGAAAACCATCTCACTTTCTCACCTTTCTTAACACTAGTCATTTCAATGATCACACAGATAAAACTGTACCAAGTTTATAAATTTTTATGTACTGTAGAAGAGGATAGAGTTCCTGTGGTGCACATTAAAAACATACTGGGAAAAACAGTCTGGATTATTCCTGCCTCAGGCAAAGGCGAACTCATCCACGGGATTGCTTTTTCTCACAAACCTGGGTGCATTTGGTGAACCCAGGGTAATGAAGGATGATGAGGAAGTCTGGTGTGTGCCTCAAGGGACTTCAATTTTGGGCAAAAATCACAAATGAATTACATTGTATTATGTTAATAACTATCCAACACTGTGTATTACCACTTCTGTGGTGCAACATTTGTGCAACACCTCAGCGAGCACCTCAGGGCATCGATCTCAGCCACAAGTGTTCTGGGGATCTGAGCCTGACTTCCCTCTGATCCTTGCACCCACACCAATGAAGAATGAACTTTGGTAAAACTGAACAAGCACAGCAGCACTGGAATCACAACTGACTCAAAGGAGCAGCATGCCACAATCCAACACCTCATACCATCTTTACTGATTGAAAAACAGTTGCCAAGCATAAAGGCCAAAGTCATGGACTAAATTCATTCAGCAAACACTTTTTTTGGTGCATGTGGACATTTTGTGAATATTTGACAGATGCCTTCCATAGAGTAAGAGAATGATGTTTATGTATCTATCAAAACAGATAAATAGGAAAGGTGATGGGATATTCAGGAATGTGAAACTTGGCATGACATAAGTGGTATGGAATAAGGGATGGATATTGTCCTGGTTTCAGCTAGGGTAGAGTTAATTTCTTCTCAGTAGCTGCCACAGTACCGTGTTTTGGTTTGAGAATAAGAATGTTGTTGATAACACACTGATGATTTGTGTTTTCTTAGTTTGTGTTTATCCTAAGTTAAGGAATTTTTTGTCCTTGTCTCAGGCTCTGCCAGTGAGGAGATGCACAAAACAAACCGGGAGGGAGCATAGCCAGGGCCTGGGATCCGAACTGACCAAAGGGACATTCCACACCACAGAACATCATGCTGGGATATAAATCAGGGGGAGTCACCCAGAAGTGCAGCTGATCTGGGTTAGGGAAGCGGGGCCTGGCATTGGTCAGCCAGTGGTGAGCAAATTGTTTATTTCCTTTTTATCATCATTATTATTTAACATTGTTATTGAATTTTACTTAATTTTCAGTTATTATGCTGCTCTTATCTCAACATACAAGTTTTATGTTGACTCTTCTTCCCATTCCCCCGGGGTGGGGGAGGAGAGGAGAGGGAGTTGAGCGAGCAGCTGCGTGGTGCTTAATTTCCATCTGGGCTTAAACCATGACAACAGCACACCAGTTCAGATTTTTAAATAAGTAAAAGTTACCCATCTCCATCACTGAATCAGTTTGCAAGGAGATGTAACAAACTTTATTAGACCAGATGGTGCAATTAAGAGAAAAAAAGAAGCCTGGGTACAATGTAAAAATTGAACATTTCCCATTTGGAACAATACATGCATTAGTTTTACTTTTCAAATTATATTGATCTTTAAAGAAATTCTGGAAAATTAAGACTGTCAAAACTGACATTAAATTTCTGATTTCACTGAAAAGAAATGTGTTAGCAAACCAGAATGAAATATTTTTATCCATTTTAATTTTTTGGGGGGGGCGGAATTTTTATTCAGATTGTAAATTTAAAAAATAAAATACCTGGTAAATCAATTCCTGTACAGCTCTACCTATCCTACTTCAACAACCTCAGAAAATTAATAGACAAAACGCACTAAAACTGAAAGAAAAATGATGCTGCTTTTTAGTCTTATACAGTAAGTTCTATTTCAGTTTACCTGAAACAGAGTGATCGGTTGTTACTGCTCTGAAATGAAAGAAAATTTAAGCAAAGAATCCACAAGCGAACTAAAGCGTGGCAAGCAGAATTTCAAACCTGTTTATTGCAGGAGAAGCTGCAGAGGAGAAGGAGTAGTAACAATAGTAATAAAATAAACCACATTCTGAAATGCAAAAGGTGAATCCCTTTTGTTCTCAGTCAGCAAAGTGATAACGGCAAACAAGACATTCAATAGCACCAAACTTCTCTGAAAAGTTCGGAAGATCTGAAAATTGATGGTGCTCTGAGATTCAGCCTATAGGAAACTGAGAATATTAAAAACAAACAAGAATAGGAGGTGGAGGAATTTCAGCTGACATTTTCAGAAATGCATTTAGTACAGCAACGAGTCCCTTTGGAGTAGAAAGTAACCAACATAACCTTTTAGAAAAAGAGTCAAGGGACCCAACAGGAAAATACAGAGCAGTCACATCCACAATCTACTTTCCAAGATCAAAAGAAAGAGTAGTTAAAATAACCAGACTTCTCTTGCTTCAAATGCATCCTTTGTTAAGACTTCTTTGAAGATCCCTCTGACATGGTACTCATGAGAGATGCAGCCCTCAGCTAAGATGTCCTAGAGCACTTGATAACACAGCCCACCAACAACAAATGTCTAATGTGAAGAAAGAAGCATCAACAGATAAGGCAGAAAGTGGAACAATGGGATAAGAATAACAGGTTGTCATAAACAAATCCTTTGCCTGCTGAGAAAAATGCCTGCATACCTTAGAGATCAGCGTTAGAACTGGCTCATTGCTTTGTCAACAAGTAAAGAGAAAAGAGAATAAAGAATTGAAATAGTTTATGTGTCTTGTACAATAGCAGAAGAAAATGCATATCAAGACTGAAAAAAGTTTATTAACAGTGATTTATTCTCCAACATACCTGCCTGGGAAATGGTATGCAAGGCATATTTCACCTTCTTCTGCCAGATAAGCTACAAATGAACCCTAGTGACATCAGAAAAAACAGCACAAACGTTTGCAGAAGTCTTTTCAGAACACAGCTAAGGTAGGTAGTTTGTGGTTTTGTTTTTTTTTGGGACAGATCCTCAGCTGATGTAAGCTGGCTCAGGTCTGTTGAAATCAAGATGCCAAAAGTTAAAACTAAGCACACAGTTGCTTTGCAGCACAACAGCAGTACACACTATGCACTGTTAAGGCTTGAACAGGAGATCTGTTGAGGACTCAGCAGTTAAACCCAGCTCTCTGGGGCTGCAGTCCAAAGACTGTACCCCCAGTCACCAAAAAAGGAGGTCCTTAAAGTCAACAGCATTGAATCTTTGCTGCTTCCATGAAACCTTGCATGACTCAGTGCCTCTTCAGTGTTATTTGCCCCTAGTCCTGCATGTGCCCACTAATATTTATACATCATAGCAAAATAAACTAGTTACTGTAAGTGGTTCAATGGAGGGCCTTAATCTGCTCATCTGTTAGTAAAGTGCTATGTATACCTTTAGTACTATATAAATAATTAATAAGGCTAACTAGGCTGACTCTATATATAGGGACTTAAAAGTCCCTATATATAGGGATGTTAATCTTAACATTAACATCAGTCTGCCACTTTATTAGCAGCCAGTGAAGCTTGCAGATTCCTGGCCTAATATGCATATGCCAGCCAGTTTCAGTTGGCAGCTTAGCGGTGACAAAACATCTTTTCTGACTTGCATGAAAATTTGTGTGGAAGCAAAGAAAAACAACAAAAAAAAATAATATCCACCATAAAGAAAAATTATACAGAACAACAAAGACATTTAGAAACTGGGAGGGGAGTGGTTTCTAAAGCCCATGATGATTCAGAAGTGCAGAAAGATGCTGGGTTCAGTGATAGATTGGGCATTTGGCAACACGTATCTCCTGTTGTTCCAAGCTGCTTGTCTGAATTCCTGTTGCCTTTGCTTTGTCTCTTTCATCTGAAACGATCTGTCAGTCCAGGGAGCATGGGAATGGAAACTGAATCCCTTACATGACCAGGACTGAAAGTGCACTGCCAGGAGAGGGAAGGGGCAGGAGGTGCAAGGGGTGTGCAGGCTTTTGCCAGGTGTATCAGTTAAATAATGAAAACACGTTAAAAAATACAAACTGTGTCCTTTGTTTAGCACCATATGAACTACACTCAAAGATCCTGTTTCAAACTTCAAAACTCATCAGACTAAGGCCAGAACTCTCAGAGCTGGCTTTTAGAATTACTGGCTTTGAGGACTTCCAACCACTGGCATACTAAAGGCTGGTACATTTAGAGAGGAGCACTTGGCACCTCCTGAAAGACTTGTGAGGCCGGGTGTGTTATCAAATCACAAATCAAATCACACCATTAGACCCCTTAAGACGTCCTTGAGACAGACTAAGCATTTTATGAGGCAAGACAGGGCAAGTGAAACAAAGGCTGGACAAGGTACTGGCGACAGCACTGATAGAAAGGAAATCCCCATGTCCCCAAATTGAGTGAGGCATTTCCAGTCACTAGCCTCTGTGTCTCAGCTGTGCTGGATGGTTGTTGTGAGGAAGCTTTGTTGTTACACAAATTGAGTCTCCAGCATGAAACCCACTGTCTCCTTGATCTCCTCTCTGAAAATACTAGCTTTAATGTCAGAGTAATGCAGATACCTACACACTTTCCTCTTCTTATGGTGGAAGAAAAGTGGAGGACCCACAATGGCTGTGAAGACTACGGTGGGCAGCTCAAAGTGAAGTCCCCATTCCAGTGTGTGTCAGAGTTTAAAAGAGTTCCCAGTGATACACTGTAAAGAGAGAACCCTCACTGGATGTTGTGGTTTGAGGCTGGCCAAACGCCAGGCCCCCACAAACAACCCTCCCCCTCTGCAGCTGGACAGAGGAGAAAAAATTTTAATTAAGTGCTTACGGAGTTTGAGATAAAAGACCAGGAGAAAGACTCTAACTAAGTATTATCTAGGCAAAACCCGGTTCAACTTAAAGAGATTAAGTGAATTTATTGCTAACAAAATCAGAGGAGGCTATTTTAATGAGAAGCAAAAAATGAGCCCTTAAAACACCTTCTTCCCTGCTGCTGCTGGGTCACTGCCAGGGAGTACAGTCCTTCCAAGGACGGGTCCAACCCCGGGGGCAAAGCTCTGTTATCAATGATGACTCCCATCAAAACAGAGAGCAGAAGCTTCTTTATCCATTATCCAGGCCCTGCCAAACCAACACACAGGACTGGACCAGAGTACTCATGCACATATTCATCCTGCATAGAGGGACTGTCAGCTGTTTTTGTAAAGGGGAACAACTACTGTACAAGTAGTGAAACAACAGTTCCACAGAAAACAAAACTGAATGGACATGGCAGACAGTACCAGAAAACAAATAAAATTATATCAAAAAAAAAACCTGTTCCTGTATAAAAATCAAATCTTACTCAGATATGAATCCCGTTAACTTCAGCTTATGCAGGAGTTTACGGTTTTTCAGATGAAAGAAGGTTGCTGTAGACATTTCTATAAATAGATTCTTTTTGATCACAGATGAACCTAAAATGGTTTTACAATTCTTTCCCTTTTGTCACTTTTTTACTGGTATTTTATTTTTTGACATTTCCACTCTCCTTTCTCCTGCCTACAGTTCATCCTGAGAACAGAAACTAAGTAGCAAAGTGCTATTTTTCCTTTGGTATGACAGCCTTACACCTTTGAAATCCTTGAGAGGACACCAAGTCTTAGGTTTAAATCACTAATCCCCTTTGGAGGAAGTCTCACTCTCTGGATGGCTTCATCAGTCAGATGCACAAAGCAACCACTTCCCAATTTATATTATTTCGAATGACACTCCCTTATCTGTCATTGTCATATGGCACAGTAGGACATCTTTGGAAGATGAGATGGACTGTCTCTCTTGTCACATTCAGCTCTCTACTGCAATTAAAACCTGCTTGTCTGCTAGCTAATCACACTTTCTCTGCCTCACAGCCACATTTTCACTTCTTCACTTTCCATACAGCCTTCATATTATTTTCAAATCTCTGAAATGGATATGATTTCTCCAGATTAAGCTCCAGACCTAAAGTGATGGCTCCCATTTTTCCTCAGCAGAAATCTTCGTCTTTCATCCTTCTTTGTCATCAAACATTCATCTTTAAAAATAAAGAACAGCACTGCACACAAGACACAGGATTCTGGGTATCTGCTTCCAATTTTCAACTATGGCACAGCCTACTCAGGAGATTTGCCTCTGTCACTGGTAATGGGACTTGTCTTCCCTGACTCAGGTGTTCATTCTAAACTCTTCTCTACAGTCAAGAAAGATGCATAACCAGCAGTCCTGGGAACATCATTTGCTGTAGGTGTCTTTCCTTTAACAAGTGGGAGAGCCTGGGCAACAGGGTTGGCCTCCACACCACAGCTTTCAGATGAGTCACATTTACAAAAAAATGCTATCCCTACCTCTCTCCACCCCAGGTCTCTACTGTGGTAATACCAATCATGACCTTCTTCCACCTGTTACCAGCCATCTCTGTTCCGTATAAATAATGTTGTAACATTCATATTCTGTGTTCCAAGAGCGTCCAGTTAGATAAAAGAGGGACTGTGCATGCTTCCCACCCAGGAAAGGCTGCAGCACAACTCTAGGTCCTGTTAAACAGCAGACCAAATGGAGGAGGACACAGGGCAGGTGGAAAGCCCTGCCAGCAGTTGGTCACATCCACCCAGTTTTCTTCTGTTAGTCAGTAGGAAGGTTACTTGAGAATTATTTTCAATGTCCTTTCCATTTGGCCATATTCAGCTCATATTCTGCAAATCTTCCATATTTGCTAAATTTGTTAGTATCACAGCATAGATTCAGCATTCCAATACATGGAATTGTTTGGCCTGCCATGCTCAGCTTTCACTTTCATCGTTTTCACCTTCTAACCTCATATTTCCTCCTCTTGACACTAAGATTTTGAGCAGAAGAAAGTCACAAAGCTCTGAATGTTCAGAGATATCTGTAACTGAGTTTTTTGATTCCAATGATTACAAAAATTGAGGTTAAAAATGAAAATCATATCCACACCAGGTATCTGATTGCAAATACCCAAAATTCAAAAATGCCCACATAACACTTTATTAAATCATTTAAGAATTAATTTCTAAGAACAGATACAAAATGTCTTGGATTTATCTATCATAGCTTAGAATTTCCCACTAGCTCCTGGTTCACCCTTTAAATCAGATGGTAATAAAGTAGGAAACTCTAGTTCAGATCTTGCAACCTGTTAATGTCAGAAGAATCAGGAGGCTCGGGCAGTTTGGCCTGAGCTGATCTCCACTCTTGGTCCAGTGTTGAGAAGACTTAGTAATTCAGAAACAGCAATTGTTACTATAACAAAGTTTATGGCATCAGGAACAACATAACAAGGAGAGGCTGCTGAAGCAATGCACTCACTTTTCAGCAGGAAGACAATCTGTTCCTGGCTCATATGAAGGCTGTGTTCAAATTTAGGTCTAACCTTATATAGTCAAATAAGGATTCTATCTGTGCCTAAGGAACATTTTGTCTGAAGCTATTTTCTACTCTTCCTTTCTTCTTTAGCTAAGGAACACTTCAGTTAGATTCATTCTGAAAGTGTTCTCCCCATTATAAACACAAACAGTATGCCCTGGCTTCTTCTCATGGTACACACATCACTGCATGGGCACTACCGGCAGTAGCACAATTCCTATAGACCAATTATCCTTCTGACATTTACTAAATAACCACCAGACAAGACAAGAGCTGCTATCATTCTCCTCCTAGTGTGAAGACAGATGGACAATTATCAGAATGGCAGTCAAGCAGCTGAAATACATGAGGTGTCAGAAAGAATTATTTCATTCATCTACATTTTTAATACAATGGTTTACAACACACAGATGATTGGGCAGACATATACATTTCATATGGATACAGTTACACACAAACAGATACATATACACACATATATACATACAAATTTAACAGGCAATACAGAACATGAAATACCAGCTTAAATGGCCCATATGTTTTTATAAACATATTCTCCTAGATGTAGATTTGTGTATTGTATACGTTATTAAGATGTGACATTCAGGTGCACATAATGCATTTAAAATTTATTTATGTTGTCTGTTTCTTCAGTTTTTTCAGAACTCACTTTTGTCCTGAACGACTTTACATCATACCTTATTTAGTAGGTCAACATTAATCAAAATTTTGTATCAACCTTACAGCACTGTGGCAGGATGGTTTCAACCCCCCTCTCTGCTGCCAAATCTCATCTGCTGATGCAAAGATTAGGGGACCATCTTCCCCTAAAGTTCTTGGCGCCAGCTGTGAGCTCTTTGCTGGGAAGGCAGAATACACAAGATAAGTGACTGACAGACACAAGGATTTTACGATATAAAAGAGCACTGTAAGCTCCAAAAATCAGACAGCAGTTTGGTTACTTCTTGAAGTGCACAAACTGTTCTCTCCGACATACTTTAGACGTCAAGTATGTCACTTCTGTGCTTCTCTTCTAGAAGTGGAGACAAAGGAATTGGTAAGTCACATTAATTCATAACCTTACTATTTCTTTGCTATAGGTACCTTTTATTATTGTGCACTATTTTTCTACTGGTAGTATCTTTTTGTTTATCCTGTGTAGTAAGAAGTTTTGCTTAAATTCTGGTCTCATATGTGTTTTCTTGTGACTATTACAATAAATCAATCCATGTTGTAATAATCCTGATTGATCATAACTAAAGAACCAGAGAGAATAGGTGGTTTTGGAGTGCAGGCCACTCCAAGAGAATAAAACCCATTTAAACACTCTCTTATTCATAACAAGCACAAGTCATGACAATTTCAATAATAAAATAAGATATTATTTTTACAGCTCTCCAAATTGTGATGTTAGTCTGAGTTTGGAATGTCAATAAATTCAAAGCTAAATACATGCTTAAATGCTTGTCTGGATCAGAGCCAATAAAACCAGCTGAGATGAGGGGTTCATTAAAGGTGGACTTACGAATTGTTAGCACGGAAATGGCCACTGGACCTTTTTAAGCAGATTATGTCGAGAGACTGGACACAAAGAAAGAGAAGACAAGAGACACTAACAAATGCCCCTGCTGGATGTGATGGGAAACTGAAGTCAGGAGAAAGATCTGCCGAAGGCAGTAAGAACCAGTCTCTGTTCCATCAGTCCATATGTAAAAGTAAGACTGCCACTGTTTTCCACTGACCTTAATATGGCCCTAACAACAGCAAAAGGGCCGAGGTGGGAGACTCAGATGCAGTCTTGAATTTTGGGGACTGCATGTGTTTGCATCCACCACTTATGTCCATATTAAGGGACTACAAAACATAAGTGTGTTGGCAGAAACCGTATCTTGGAGTTCCCTAAAGAAACAAAAACCCACTGCAGATGATGCAGCTGCAGTGATGCAACAGCATCATCTATCAGACAATATAAACAGTTTTGCAAATACATGGTATAAAATTATCAATAATGTTCTCTGAAGTGGTTTAACAGATTAATTAACTTCTGATTGCAGCATTATTTCAGTGTTTTCAGTACAGCACTGCCAGCACTGCCCTTAGCCTGGATTCCTGCTTTGCACTTAGAGTTCTCATGTCATTCCTGTCGTAAATTTACTGCAACACAGAAAAACCCAGAGTTAAGGATATGCAGATTTTAAAAATCGTGAAAATTATGGCAAATTGGATGAACTAAAACATGCCCTTCCTGTAAGATCTGCTCATATGAAACACAAGATCTTGATACTTAAATTCTAAGGCTAAAGACTGAGGCATAGCAAACTACTGACTCTTAGGATATTTATAAAAACCCAAGATTGTTGATCCCTGTGGGATTATGAGTCTGAGAAGCACTGTTATTTCAGACCTGATGTTTAGGCCGTTAATGATTCAATGCAGCCTTTTCCTTTACTTCAGTAGCTGCAGTTCTGTCCCTAATGTCAAATTTTTTCCCATTTAGCCAGAGGATTTGATGTGATTAACATCTGAAACATATTACTTGGGTTGGTGTTAATTGATTTAGCTGAAATATTACAACTTTTAAACTCTATTGGTCATGGAAGGCTGAACGACAAGGTTAATTAATTCTGAACAACTTTAACCATAAACAAACGTATTTTAAAAATAAAAAAAGGTAAAATCAGAGAAAGACTTTTCTCTGTCCTACTTTATTAGGATCCCACCAGTGGCTACGTGTCCTGTATAGAAGACATTATTCTCCCACTAAATTTGTGTTAGCTGGATAATATAGGAAGAATGTGCTCTCAGTCTGGGTTTCAAATAGCTATCCCAGCAAAGATATGCATCTTAGAAATGGCCCTGTATTTACTGGAGCTGGACCAAGTTCATCAATCCCACATTCCAAAATCTCCCACACTAAGACTTAAATTTTGCAGTTCACATTTTGAGACTGTATGAATCAAATCTTTTTAAGTTTCTCCCTCATTAGTTTTCAGTCAGGATTGTCAGTTAATAAAATACAGGATGGCACAGATGCTCAACTCATGTAAATTTTCTCGACTCCTGCCACTTGATAGCTGTCTCTTTGACGTCAGTGGAACCATGACAATTGCCATCAACCCAATATTCATTTTTTTCCCTCCTGTTATCCACTTCCCTGAAGACATGAATCACTAGATGCTGCCACTGCTGTCATATAGTGCCATACAGACAAAAGATAAGTCACCTAGAAAACTTCACATTTCATGCTATCAGAGGATATGGATTTGAAAAACTAGTTTGACTCAAATGACAAATGATGAAACACTGAATTGACCTTTGCACTGTAGTTTTCTTCTTTTCATGCTTGAGTATAAGCTTTTAATTCTCATGCCTGCAGCTATTACTCAGCAGATATCAGCTGCTAAAAGACCTCTTCCCACGCCCTCAATATGTATGTTTGTTCTGTCACTTCTGGCACTAATGGAAGCAGCATCCCAAAATACATTTCTATCATTAAATATTAAGATTAAGAAGAAAGATAGGATGGCAGTGTTGCATCTCCAGTGGAAAGATGTGCACAGGCTGACAGAAAAAAAAAAGAACATTCAAAAGATGCATATTTACTGGTCCAACGGAAGGACTGTCCTATAGCGTGTGGAAAACATGCTGGTAAATTAAAATCTTTCTACATGAAACTAAAAATTCATTTAATCTCAGCTGCAGAAGTAGCAATAGGGCACAGATTTTATCTTGTAAACATTCTTTCTAGACCCAGACTTTCATTCTGTAAAGGCTGCAAAAAGGGTTTCACAGATTTTTCTGAATTTAAAAAGAAAAATTCCTTTCTGTATTATGTATGCATTCTTTCTATACAGTAATTTGACACGTGAGAAATAAAGACATTTGGGTCTGAAGACACTCAGCTCAAACAATGAGAGCTTAAGATAAAACCTCTAAAAATTAAAAATAGAAAAAGAAGTCTACAATAACATTACTTTCTTTTTTCCTGTTTTACAGTGATGCATGAATTGTTATTATTGTTACCAGCCTCACACCAAGAGACCATAATGAGTCTTCTGTTGATAACAAATGGATAATATTTGCCAACGCTTTCTAAAAAGGCATCTTCTAAAGGGCTAGCACTCGTTAAAATAACCTTATTTAGAAGCCCCATTTCTTACTCCCAAAGCTGCAATACTTGTCACATCTGCCAACAATGCCCTCATAGCATTAAAATGTAAGGATTTTCAGATTTTTAGTTGAACAATAGATAGTAAGCTTGAAGGGCTTTTGCTATCTTGCTTTGTTGTGGTTACTTTGCTTGAACAATCAAACCAATTAGTCATGTTCTCCTTTTTAGGTTACTACTTTCTGGTCTGTTTCAATTCAGGATTTTTCTCTTATTATTATCACAAAGCTATGTGATATGTCATTCAGATAGTGCTGGGCAGAAATTTTCCATCAAAACCTTTCATTTAATGAAAAGCTTCTATTCAGTTAATTGAAAACATCTGTAGCTACTCCTCACATTATATTTTAAAAGATGAGCACTTTCAAAAAGAAATCTCCCTCTTACACATTCCAGAAGTAAAAAAAAATAATTGCAAAACAAACAAAAATAATTTTAACCATTTTACTGGAGTAACTGGAGATCAGGTGGAAGGAACTTGGAATGAGAAGAATGTTTTTATAACAAATTCGGCTTGCTACCACCACGTGTGCTGCTCTCTAAATATTGAAAATACCTGGTGGAAACATCTTAATTGACTTTTGGCATAGTTTGTTTTTTTAAGGCCTACATTTAGGGCCTTTGTAGTTATTTTCTTTAATGGGGTCTTTTAAAATCCAGATCAAACCTTTCATATACAGGAAGCAGGTAACTGCAGCTGAAGAGCCCCATAATGGTTGCTTTAAATTTGATGAAAGAGGCATGGGATAGCACCCTGGTAGCACCCTGCTGCAACAGTCACAGCATACAGTGATGAAGCCAAGATGATTTGTCAGCACTGCCAGTGCAAATAAAAACCATGTCATGACACCTGCTAAGGCAGCAAGATTTCAGGTAGTTCTGCAGAGGAGCTGAAGACCCATTTGAAGGACTCGGTACTAAGACTTTAAATGAGAGGGGACTTGCCCTTTTCTGTTTCTCCTTTCCTTTGATAACTCATTGAATTAGTTTAAAACAGTTTCTCAGAATCCTTTACTACAGTACCATGTAATTTTAATGTACTCTGCCTCTCTACCCTTACAATTTGTCTGTCTGCACTCTTCCTTTTCACATATCTGTGAAGACAGATGCAGCCATGAGAGTTTTCTTAGGTTTGAGACAGCTCCTCTGCTGCGCCTGTCAAAGCAGCACTACCCACAAGTCTATGGCAGCTCCTTTCAAGGAACAACACTGTACTTCTCATCTGTAGCAGCCTGATACAGCATCAGAGACTGATATTTGAGCTCTGTGTGGCTGACACTTCTTTCTTCCTCTCGCTGACATTATTTTCAGTAAAAGCATTGCTACTAGCTATGGTTGAGTCTCTACTCACAGATGACTGGAAGTAAGTCATCCAAAACAGGAATTGTCCAAATTCTCCAAGCATTGCCATGTTTGGAGACCCTCATGCTGTCACATGGCATCTTGACAGTATGTTCACTCTGCTAATAAGCCTTTTTGAGCTGTAACCTCAGAACCCGCTTGGATTTCAGATCACTAATTATCATCTTCGTTCCAGGAAAAGCCTTGTTCCAGATACTGACAAACTTGTGAAAATGAAAAAACACCAGACTTCTTACTCATTTCACATGGTTCATGGAGAAAGGACTTGCTCATGTCACATTTTATTTTAAAAAAAGCCCCTATAACAATCAGAAAAACAAACAAGTTTACCAAATTCCATTATCCTCTTAAAGATGACATGGACTACAAGATTATGAAGTTTCTTCTTTAGCAGCTCACTTTTTCTTCATCCCATTTTGCATTTCAAAGATACTGGTCATAAGAGCAAATTTAAAAATGCATTTGTTATGGGGTACATACTGGTAAGTCTGCGTTGCAAAAACAAGAGTAGACTACCCTGGTCAGTAGCACTCTCCCAACAGTTTGGGAGGTAACAGGAGACAGCAGTCCTCTCCAGTAGGCAGCATGTGTGTTGCTACACTTTTCCAAAGTTTAAGAGAGTCAAGTAGTATTCACATGGACTGTTCAACAGCAACTGGCCTTGCACCCAGCGAACAGGCTGATGAGCATTTAATGGTACAGTTGCAGCCATACAGAGTCTATTGAACATCTGTTTCACATATACCATACCCTACAAGCTACAAAACACTTTCCAACATGCCATAATAAAATTAGGATACAAAATGTTTCAGAAAAAAGGCTAAAAGCTAATGTGCAATTAGTACAGATCCAGCAAGATGATGAGTTTTGCCATCATTCAAGCTGGCACTACATGGGAATGCGGTCATTAAAAATGTCCAGATGTTGTATATAGATTCATGGTATAATGAGAAATATAATGCTTCTAGTAAATGTGATATACATCTGGAAGGTTATATAGGAGCAGGATGGAAAACTCTGGGGAAATAGAGGACATTCTCCATTCTGTAATATATTGCTTGCAATATTGCACAGAGGGAATGTGGCCAGACATTTTGCATAAATAACGTCAATGAGTCAATCCAGGAACCCCGCAATAATGCATCAGCCTAGAGGGATGATTTGTGTTCAAACATCTGCCTCCAGCTATGCTTTTTTCCTATCTATTATTCCATTCCCCATTTCACACAGTCTTATATCACTGGGAAGATACAAGTGGCATTTGACTTCCATCAGGAGATGATGGCTTTTGTGGACATGACCTGCACTATACATCTTTCATGCCCTTATAACTTTTCCTGCATTGCTATCTATACTGTTGATGACTTTCCTGGTAAATTGCACCACTCCAACCTCCTTATCCTTATCCAGGAACTGATAAGTCCCTTTTTAATCTATTTACTTCTTTGCTGTGAAATATACAATCTCTGAATCATAACCATGGAGGACAAGGACTGTTTTCTTCTGTACTCACACAACAGAATGAGGTTATACTCTTGCCTGAAGTCTCCTGCTGCTACCACAATGCATCTGACACAACCACACACTGTATGTCTGTGTTTTTTTAAATCATTCTAAATCTACTAAGAAGAAAACAAGAAGAGCAAAATATACCTTGGGATTAACAGATTGCGTGAATGAACGTCCAGATGAGGGACTGAAGGACATAGAATGAGTCCATGAATGGTCACACAGGTAGGGGAGCTACTAACCAGAATGCAAAAATTCCCAGGACCAGATTTGTAGCACCAGAACGACTGATCTTACCACCTTGTTAATACCTGTTTTACATGCCATCCATGATTGCATGCAATATCTGATTCACATGCAGGAAGGCTTGTGGAACTTCTGAATAAGAAACAAGGCTAGAGAATCTAGATTGATTGACACTGAATAAATCACAAGTAATTTTGCTCATAAGAAGGTAGTTAAGGTGAAAGAAAACATCTCTTGCTACGGATACAAGAAATGAAAATGAGCCTTATAATGCCTCAAGAATACAGATGTTCTTTGCAATTAGCTGATGGGTGCTCAGTGCTCCCCCAAATGACAGTGGGGTGGATTTGTTTCTGTAAAGTCAAAGAGAAGGTTTTCACCTACTACTAGGGATTTTCAGGCAGAGAGAGAAATAAAACATCAATAGAGGCAGGTGAAGAGAGAAACCCTGGGCTGCTGCGCCTTTCAGTGTCTAAGACAAAAAGCCATGTACTACATAGCACAGCAAGGATCCCCTCACACAACTAGGACATGTTTTAGGAAGGAAAAGAGCACAGGACTTCTCTGTCTGTCCTACTATGCAGTGAGTCACAGAAATATCATCTGTCAATACCTTAATGAGAACTACGCCTCCAACTGTGGAACAACAGTGGGAAACTGCATACCAGCAATGACCTCTGAAGGGAAAAACCACCCTCACACTCCTGATTATAATGCTAATAGCACATAAGCAGCCAAACCACAGGGCAGACTAGCTTTTCTCCAGTATTAACTACTGTGAAGTCCACCACAAAGTCATTTGTCACCAACATACTTTCAGCATTTGTGTAACAGCTGCAAAAATATAATTAGTCCCTCCATCTCTATCCCACTGGGTACCAGTCATTGCTTCAGTGGTCTCTCTGGATATGTTTCTGTCCTCTACTGGCCAGAGGTCAAGTTTTCCAGAAGCTAGTTGCCTGTATAAATTACAGTGCACATATTTTACATCTCATTGTAATGCTTTCTTTTGCCAGCATCCGCTTCTTTGCAAATGTTCCATTTCCAAGCCATTTTTCTGCAAGCCCCAAGAGAAGCCTCAAACAAACATGCTGAAAATTTATCCACAGGCATCAGTAATGCACATTTGGCTGATGAAGACATAGAGTTCATATAAACTTCAATTTGGAATGAACTTCTTCCAAACAGCTAGTCTCACATGATACCATTTGCTCAGGAAAAATAGGACCATGGGAAAAGTTAGAAAGTCCAGTACAAGAAGACACAGATTGCCCACAGGTATTTTGGGGCAAGAAGAGAAACTTGGTACTGTTCTGCTTAAATAATTTTCAGTGTCAGCATTTGGAGTACCAATACAACAGAAGGCTGCAGGAGAGGTGCTGGTAGTGAGACAAAAAAGGGGACATGATATGTCTGCTTCTGGATTTGGGTCTGAAGTCACAATGTCAAGATTATGCTGAGACTTCCAGGTGTCTCTTTGGAGACAAGCAACTGAACAACTGCAAAACCAGAAAGATTATAAGGATCATGTTACTGCATTGGGACACCCTAGAATAAGTCCCGTTACTCCTTTTTCTTCTGTCACAGTTACAGGGACAGTACCAGCTGCTGGGCATAACAGTCCATCACATAAAACATGGGGAAGGATAACAATCTTCATGCCAGAAACAACTGACTACAAAACAAGTTCTTTGGTGTTTAGAGGAACATGACATGGGCCAAGGGCAACAATCCTGAGCTGAATGTCAAAAAGGAAACTTTAGAGAAGTAGAGAATTGATGATACTACATGTCAAGATCAAGAAATGTGTGTGTAGGACCCACTGCAAAGGGAGAATCAACAAATCACATCATGCTCTAAGCACCCCCATGTATGCTGAAGTATTGCACTTCACCTTGCTCCCCATCATCTGTTAATGCTTGTTTTTATAATACAGGAAATGCATGTGACCCCAGCTTACGGAGACGATGTGAGTCCCAACAGTGTCTAAGCCGCTGCAGTGCCATTTGGATCAGTCTATGGCAGGACTGTGTTTCCACATGCAACCTTTGCCTTCTTTCATTAAACTGACTTTATCTCAACCCGTGAGTTTTTCATCCTATCTTCTCCCCCTGTACTGCTGAGGAGGGAGAGTGGGAGAGTTGAGGGAGTGTGATATTGGAGTGGCTTTGTGGGGACCTGGCAGCCACCCCGCCATAGAAAGCCATTCTGAAATTGGTGGTTTAACAATCATTTTTTCCGACCACTCGGCGACCATTCAGAGGTTGGGCTGTAGCAAACCACTGAAGTTGGTTACTGCCTGTATGAAAGGCACAACACCCTGCTTCTCTGTGTCCAGCAGACATTGCCATTAACACATATAACGTATAGACAAGTTTGCTTATGGATATACAGATGACAGAGACAAGAGGCAAGGAGAGAGGCTGAGCCCCTTCCATCTTGCTCTCCTTGCTGTCCTTATACCACCTGAAGCACCAAAGGGCTGTGCAACAGAATCCTGTAAAAGCAAAGAAGTCTCATTTGCTGAACCCCAGCTTCCCCTTGGTGCAGAAAACAGTTGTGTTCATCCCGTACTGGGCAAGGGCACGGAGTACTGCTCTCCACTCCGACGCTTCAGGCTCTGATTCTATCTGATTTATGCCATCTCATCTAGCACTACTACAGAGGATCCTACTTCCCTCTAAATAGATGCTTTTGTAGTTCATTAAAATACCTGACTGGATGAGGAAAGCACCATTGCAAAAACCACCATGTCACAAACAACCCCCCAGCCCCCAATCCTCCTCACTTAATCGCAGTCATTAGCTGTTTCCTCTGGCCTATAAATATAACCTCTGCTAAATTAAACTCCACCTACCTTAACTGTCTGTATTAGCCACGTACTACAAAAGTTATGTGCCACACTGTTATCTACCACAGCCTGCTAACAGTAAAATTGTGCCTTGTCTGTTTATTGTTGGCAAAGGTTCCACAAAGTTCCATTATTTCTCCTTGAATGAACACATAAACACTGAATGGGACAGGGTGGAGAATGAAAGTCCTTCCGTGGTTAACACATTTCTCCTAAGCCCATCTGTCACTCTCAGAGCAGTATCAAAGCCCTGCTGCTTAAGGAATAGTGTGAGGAGACTTGTGAGGAAGTATACTCTTCTTTATTCGTGGAAAACAGAGGATAATCCAGGAATTGCACCAGCTCTGTTTATTTTTAAACAGAATGATTCATATTGTCCTGCAAGTGTATCAACAGATTTAGAGAAAATTACTTCAACAAAAGCAACAATTATCCTCTTCCCTCACTTCTGAGGATTTTTACTCTCCTTATAAAGCACAGCAATACCATCTTCGGAGTTGCTCAGGGTATATGAGTGAGAACCTTTTAAAATACAAAAAATAATCATAAGCCATTATTATGGTGAAAATTGTAATCACTGAAGTAGTTACTCTTTAAATTACTCTAATTTCAAATCTGGGTTATAGTTGATTGGACTACAATAGTCCATGCAAACATAGACTGTGTTAGGTGTTTGGTAACTTCTCTACAACCCAACAACAAAGGCAGCAGAATCCCAAGACACTGGTTTGAACTGATGCCACAGAAATTGAAATGGATATGAAAGATGATCTCTGATTTGGACACCTTCCAGATGAGAACACTTGGCCCAAACTGAAGTCAGACAGTGGTTGCTTAATAGATTGTTTTAAAAAGCAATTTTTCTCATTCAACCAGGAAAACATTCTTATCTACAAGGAGGTTCCTTTGTCTGGGAATGAAAGCCCAGATTTAGACAGTTCCACAGACTGGCAATGAAGAATATGAGGCCTCCTAGCAACATACTGCAGCGCTTTGCACATGCAGCCTTCAGGATACAACTGTATATGGAGTCTGTCTGGCAGCCCTGAACAGTAGGTGGCCTGAATCTGAGTACCCTCGTGCCATGGGATTTGGGGCAGCCACTTAAACATTGTGAACAAAGCTCTTGAGCATGCAATCAGAAGATGAAAACATTATCCTTTGTGCTCAAGTCTTGAACAGTTCTTGTATCATTTTCTTAGCGTACAGTGAACTGAGATACAAGCCTCCAAACAAGCCCTTTGAAATTCTCCAGAGGATGTTCTTCTCAAGCATGGTCTAGCCAGACACCATGGGATGTTCTTTTGCTGCCTGAAAATATCCCCCTCTTATTTTTATAAACCATTTTTTCCTCTCTGTTTAAGAAATTACTTTTGTATCCTTTATGCTAAGATCTTTTCTTAAAATGTAGTTATTTATACTGCACTTTGAGTAAGGCCAAGTGCTAGAGAGCACATAGCCAGGCAGCAAAAAGCTTCAGTTTAGGAAAAGGGGTGGTGTTTCCCCTCAGTAGTCTGTTTCTGATGTAAAAAATGTTTTCTGAAGCAAAATGCATCTGACAGAAAATTTGTATGGTTCTACTCCTGAATGTTGCTTGACTGCTTTCTTCTTTCTTTAACAAAGGCTGTATACCACACATCAAGCTTCTGATTTATTTTTACATTACAAATGCAAACCATTTCAAACGAAAGATCATTTGTAATATGAGTTTTAATAGAGCACAACTACCTTTACCATACGAAGAATTCATAAGAAAATACCATAAGAATTCATAAGAAGTCACAGGTATATAAATGTCCTCTTCTGCATTTTTAGATACTTATTGTCACAATCAGTCAAATACAGAGTCCTAGGTATGATGTCAATTGGAAAAGAAAGATAAACCTTGGTAATTACTGATTTTTGCATATGAAGAAATTTTTTGTTAGGCAGACAAGTAAGTGTTTGCTGCTGTATGCACAGTTCATATCTATCAGCCCTCACAGACCCTGCCTGGTTTCTTTTTGAGGGTGTTCCCTTTCCCTCACACAGGAGGCCTTGCCTGTACTTTGAAAATGTCTCAATTCAATTGTATTAATGTGGTACAAGCACTCACAGCTGTTTTATACCCATGCGAATGCTGTGACAAAGCATTTGCAAAGGAAAGTCAAGTGTTAAGGCTTTTCTGTATTACCAATTGTAGCAGCGTACTTGGCAGAAGCTGCTGCTTTTAAGCTTCAGAACTGGTGGGAAGAAAGCCAAGGCAATGCCCTCAACCTTCTCCCTCCAACATCTGAAATCCTCACCTGAGCTGTGGCAAAACCCCATATTTCTCTTGTGTTACCTGTATCCACACCTTAGGTCCCATATACGGCTATGCCCTGGGAAGCTCTCCCCTCCACTGGTCACTTTGAACTATGCGGTTTTCCACTGGGTGTTTCCTGGTCCCACCTCTCTCTAAAAGAGCCCTGCAGGGCTTCCTCGGTCACTTTCTTCTGGGTTACTCCAGCCACCTGGATGTCTCTGGACTCCCTTCCTGGACCCTCACAACACAACACTGGATTTATAATAAATAGGCTGTTATCCCAGAGAAGAGCCCTCTGTGTAGCCTTCCATTCTCACTGACACTAGAACATCACGCCTGGGGTAACTCTCATTTCTAGAGGAGCCAGCAGAAATGGGTCATCTGTGGTAGCTGGAACTCTGTCCTTTGGGAGAGTTGTAAAACCATTGCGACTTGTCTCGGCAGTGATTTTGCTCGCATAAAGGACGCTGTCGCTACCTCAAGAGCACCGGGTTAAGCATCTTAACCAATAATGCATCTATGCAAGAAGGAGTAGCAGTACACCCATAAAGCCATAAAATTAATGCAGGTGTGCAAGTGTATACTGACAATACACACCCTGCAAAACAGATATTCAGCTATTTATCAGTGTGACTGGGACTAGAGCATCTCTTCTACAAAGCCAGGCTGAGAGAGTTGGGGCTGTTCAGCCTGAAGGAGGCCTCAGCAGCCTTCCCATACCTGAAGGGGCCTACGGGGAAAGTGGAGAGGGAATCTTCATCCTGAACTGTAGTGGTAAGACAAAGGGAAATGGCTTCAAACTGAAAACCAGTAGGTTTAGATGTTAGGAAGAAATCCTTTACTGTGAGGGTGATGAGACACTGAACAGGTTGCTCAGAGAAGTTGTGGATGCCGCATCCCTGGCAGTGCTCAAGGCCAGGCTGGCTGGAGCTCTGAGCAACCTGGCCTAGTGAAAGGCGTCCCTGCCCATGTCAGGGGGGGTTGGAACTAAATGATCTTTAAGGTCACTTCCAACCCAAAGTGTTCAATGACTCTATGATCTGACAGAGGGGTGGTGGGACGTGTGTAAACATGCCTGGGGAGTCTAACCAAACTTCTCAACCTCAGGCGCCCGCATCCTGACCTAGCCGCAAAGCCCCACTGGTTTCAACAAGCCGGACAAACACCGC
>VZRZ01005967.1:527705-563207 GCA_013398175.1 Climacteris rufus | reverse complement strand
TCCCGGGGCACCGCATCGCCCCGGCCCCGGGAGCGGGTGGGTCAGCGGAGGGAGGAGCGGTGGGGCAGGTGCCGGTCCCGGAGCCCAGGGCTACGATTTTGCGTGCTGGAGCTGGGCAGAAGTCCCTGTCGCGTCCCCCTTGGGAGGGATCGGGGCAGGGGCGCGCCTGGTGAGCGCTCTGAGGGGAGGGGGGTGCGTGAGGAGCACCCGCATTTCCACCGGCCGGAGGAGCTGCGCTGGGTCAGGGAGCGGTGTCCGAACCAAGGGATGCTGTGCGGAGCCGGCCTCATCAGTTTTATCTCGGATAGGGCCGCGCACGGGGAAAAGGAATGGAGTAGACCCCCTAGAGAAGTTTGCTAGGATAGGCTCCGACAGGTATTTGTTCGTGCCATCCTGACTTGTTCGTGCAGCTCGCCCCAGTGGGACTGGGTAACGCCGGGAGATGTCGACCCCGCCTCTGGCTGGGGCGGGAATGCCGCCGGGCGCTTTCTCCGGGACGCAGGCTCAGGCTGCCAGGGAGGTGAACACGGCTTCCCTCTGCCGCATCGGCCAGGAGACCGTGCAGGACATCGTCTTTCGAACCATGGAAATCTTCCAGTTACTGAGGAACATGCAGGTGAGAAACAGGTATTTATTTTTATGGCACTCAACTTGCCATGTTTTTTATCACCGACTGCCGTATATATAGACGCAGGACGTCTTAGGACATTTAGAAAACTCGGTCAAACTGCTTTAAAAAGGAGGATTTGTTGGAGACATGAATACTACTCTTAATATGTTTGCTATTCCTGTACATTAAGTGAAGATGGAGAAAATTCAGAAATGCTGAATTGTCATTGCCCCCACAATAAAAAACTTCTAAATACACTTAGTAACTGTGTTTTCTTTTGTGTATAGTGAAATTTGTTCATATACTGGTTATGGTTTTCTGTTTATGTTAACGTAAGGGGAGCAATTTTAGATAAGTTTTCATTGATCTTTTTCTGTAATACTTTCCACCTAAAATTTTTTTACTTCTTTTTTGTTAGGAAGATGGACATAATCCTTATTTGTGTCTATTTATTGAGAAAACATACAAACTTTTCTTGTGTTTTCTCTGTGGAGAGCACAACATAAATAATCCCTCCCACTCCCTCTGTATTTTCATGACTCTTGTGTCACTGAAGTGTGTGGCCTGGGGTTGAGACACAAAGTCTCAAAGTGTAATATTTCGATCACAACAGTGTCCAACAGTTTAAGCATTGTGAAGACACTCACTGAAAAGTTAGAGGATTGGCGGAGATCAAAGTGTAGAATACTTGAAGCTGTTTGACAGCAGTGATTGAGCACATAAAATACAGAATTTTGCTGGTAAAGAAAATAAAAATTTCAGTGCTTGGTATGGGAATAGTGCGATTGTCTTATTTTAAAATGTACAAAAACCTGTCTGATATCTTTGAGTTTATTTATTTCATGTGACAGAAAGTTTACTGTAATATTTTTAATGTTTTGATTCTCTAAGTTACCAAATGGTGTTACTTACCATACTGCAACATATCAGGACAGACTGGGAAAGCTGCAGGAACATCTCCGTCAGCTGTCAATACTCTTCCGAAAACTGAGATTAGTCTATGACAAATGCAATGAAAACTGTGCTGGGCTCGATCCTGTTCCCATAGAAGTAAGTGTCTTTATTTATGTATAAATTGCAAATCAGAATAACCAGTCTGGATAGCATATCGTCCATCCTCCTCAGCTGCAGGAGACTCATAACATGTTGGAATGATACTGGAATTATTCAGTGGGCTGAATTCTGTTTATTAATTAGAGCTCATTGAAAGGCTGTGAAACTTTCACATTAACATCAGCAATTCTTACCAGTTGGGAGGGTTTCATTTTGAAATTTTCCCCCTATATTTGGCACTGGAGAGACTGCACCCTGTGTCCAGTTCATTGAGAGCCTGGAGTGTGTCCAGAGAAGGACAATGGAGCACAAGGGCCTGGAGCACAAGTGTGATGAGGAGCAGCTGAGGGAGCTGGGGGTGTTTAGCCTGGAGAAAAGGAGGGAAGACCTTATCCCTCTCTACAACTCTGTGAAGGGAGGCTGTAGCCAGGTAGGGCTCAGCTTTATCTCCCAGCCAGCCAGCAGTAGGACAGGAGAACATGGTCTCAGGCTGTACCAGGAGAGGTTTAGATTGGACATTAAGAGGAATTTTTTCACAGAATGGGTGATTAAACAATGGAACAGGCTGCCCAGGGAGGTGGTGGAGTCACCATCCCTGAATGTGTTCAGGAAATGACTGGATGAGGCACTTAGTGTCTAGTTGACATTGGTGTTCTGTCAGAGGTTGGGCTAGATCTCAGAGGTCTTTTCCAACCTAATTGATTCTGTGATTCTGTGAAAGCAAACTTAATTTAAAATTTTAGCCTTTTTCCTCTGGCTTCCTGGTACCTTCACCAATTTGTTTCTCCTAGGGAAAAGAAAAAACGGTTCAGGGCAGATTTTTTAAAGAAGTGGGGAAAAGTGGGAAAAAACCTGCTTCAAGCTCTCACTTGTCAGCCTGGCTCCTGAGTAATAAGTATTATTTACCTTCACCTCCATAGTTCCCTCACTCAGCTGTTCCTGGCCTGCTGGCCAGTATGAACCAAACCTAAATGTGCAGTGGTGATAGAAAAGTGACAGTGTAAGACTTCCAGGAAGGAGGATTGGCCAAACTTTTTCTTAATAAAACTGCTATTCCTCATAACATCTAAATTTCATCTTCCCCCCTCATAGTTGTTTCTAATTTCTAGCAATACCCTTAAGCCCTGCTTTATGTTATGATTTGAGTTGGTGCTTTATATTAACCAGAACTTTGAAACTCTCTAATTGCTGACCTCTGGATTTTGAGGCAACTTTATTAACAGACTTTTGATTGTCCATTGAATTTTAATCATATAGACATCATATTTTAGGTTTGAGTCTTTTGCCTAGATAGGAAATGAAGAAGTCCATTCTGTATAGTCCATTCTAGACTACTCTTTCAGTCAGCACTTGCTGACTGTTGACAAGGGTTTCAGAGAAATGTGTCTGAAAACCTGACAGCAAGTAATGGAACAAGTTAATTTTCCCATTTAAGAAAATAAAACCTGTTTTCACAGTGTGACTTGTGTGCAATAGCTAAATTTTTGTGTCCTCTTTAAAAGCTTTTCATATGTCTTATTTTCTCATATGAATGGAGGAGGTGGGGTTGGATTTTTTTTTTTAGTAACTTTTCATGTTTTTCGTGTTACCAGGATGAAAAAGAATCTCCATAGAGAAAATGAGTAGTAACTTCAGGCTTTTTAATGCAAGGTCTCACTGATAACTTAGGCACAGCAGAGTTTTGTATCAATAGCTGGAAATATTTTTTTTTTTAATCTTCTTAGTCTTTTCTGCTCTGAAGTTAGTAGAGGCCTGCCTCCTCAAGTTTTTGTTGGTTAGGGTGCGTGATAGTGGCACACCATTCCTCTTGCATCAGTTTTCTTAAATTCCTTTTCCAGTATTTCAATAATAGTCTTAATCACAGTATTTAATGGCTGACATTCTAAGCATATCTTTAAAGAATATCAACAAAACTACTTTCTTTTTTACAGTGAAGATAAATTAGTACCTACCAATATTCCTTAATCTATTCTTACTGATATAAATGTTTTCATACTTTTTGTTAATGTGTGTATCAGTGTAATAGGTATTACTAACTTTCTGTTAAGCAACATAGCAAGGCAGGAGATAATTGTGAAGTAGATCTGGCTAAAAAGTTTAAATTTCCTGCTTCTTTTGTGTATTAGGTGTAGTTCTGCTTTTCTTTCTGGGTTTGTTGGAGTTTTTTTTAACTATTACCTTTTCTGAAAGATGAAAAGCTTTCAAAGGAAAAGTTCTACTTTGAGTGCTGCTTTATTTTTCCATCAGAGACAGTGTTGTCCAAGATTATTTAGCAGCCCCACTACTTTTTTATGGTCTGCAAATGTAGTAAGTGGTTAACCTTTGCTTCTTTTTCATGGCAGAGTTTAGTGTGGTAGCTTTTGTCCATTTTCATAACTGTGATAAGAATGGCTTCAAAAATTCTTGTATAAAAGGAAATTAATTTTTCAATGGGTTAAATCAAAGTAAGTTTTCCATTGGAGTGCTGAAGACAGCTGCTGAATGCTTTGTAATATTACATCCCAACCTAAGTAACAAGTTAATATGCACTTAATGAGCAACTTGCTCCCAGGCTTTTCAGCTAATGTCTTCTGGCTCACTTTCATCAATACTAGTCTTTTATTTGTCTGTGGTGTGTATGTGAACAGAGATGTAACTTTGCTTAGTTTGGGACAGACAACAACAGACTATGGACTTTGTGGATGTATTATTTTTTAATAAATTGTTAGTAACTTGGGAGTGTTTTGATACAGAAACGTGCTTGTTTTGTAACTAGTATATTTACTGATTCTTTTTCATTTATTTTTTAGGAAGGAAACATACAGTATTATTCATTTAGAAATACTTCATCAAAGATACTTGGCTTTGTTGAAGCTTACAAAAAAGAAAGTACACTATAATCTTCTCCAGCCCAAACAAAACTATGATTCTCTGTGTCTGAGGAGATGACAGTGAGAAAAACTTACAGAAAAACTCATTTTAGTTAACTGTGGGCCTGGTCTTAAGAGTAGCCAGAGGCTCATTAAAATAGCAAGTCATACCTAGAGTGTTAACCAAGTAGCTATGTAACACCAGTCATATTTTTGTTTAGTATATCACTAAAATGCTTTATAATAATGTAAATTTCATGGTTGTGGTATTTCTTAGTGTGGAATACTAAATTTAAAATCCCAATCTGCAGAATTCAAAAATACAAGGATTATCCATGATGAACATCTTAACATTCAAAGAGTGTGTTCTGCCCGCATTTATGAAATTTCTTGGCGTGATAATGTGTGGGATTGTGTCTTTTTGGAGCACATCATTTCCCTGGAGAACTAGCTGAGGTCATTCTAAGGCCTTTGGGTTTGAGGTGGCAAAGCAGGCTTGTCTCCACTTTCTCTTGGTCAGTTAGAACCTGTGAAGAAAATGATCATACCTTTTGTATTTCTGAGGTGGGGGGAGATGTCTTTTTTTTTTTCCTTTTTTTTTCTTTTTTTTCCTTCCTTTTTTCTCAGTTTTCTTTTTTTTTTTTTTTGTCCCTAAAGCTGATGTTTCTTGTCTTCACAGCAACTGATTCCATATGTTGAAGAAGATGGCTCCAAGCACGATGATCGTGGTGCTGCAAGTCAGCTTCGTTTTGCTAGTGAAGAGAGAAGGGAAATCCTGGAAGTAAATAAGGTAACAAAGTTGAAATTAATTTGCATAAAATGAGAAATGTAATTTTCCCATGACAAAGCTTAAATTTCTAGATTGCTTTACTAAATATGTATGATGACTACCATCAGAATTGGTAATAAGTGCTTTTTGTACGTAACTATTTCAGAATTGACCTTTTAGTAAACAACTATTTTTTAGCTGTACCTCTGACAGTAAAGTTTAGGTTTCCTAACAATTTTAACTTGTGCCTCGTTTAAAACTGATGTATATTCTTATGAATACTGTGTTATGTTTATGTGTAAACTGCTAGATCTTGGCAGTACAAACTGAACTAAGGTGCCTGTTGAACATATTTATCTTCAAAACTTACCTTATGTGTTAAAAAAATGGATATTGAACACCAGATGTGTAAATATTACTACAATTTTGTGAGTTGGCAAAGGATTTTCAGGGCTACCTTCTGTATTTTGACAGTTTGAGAAATCCCATTCCTTTTGTTAAGAGGCGCATTTATTGAATCTTGGCACATTCAGAAAAAAATGTACTATGAATTATAAATATTAAATGAGTTAAAATGCTAAATTTTCAGTGGCATTTTGCAGTTGGGTACAAGTACTGAAGATGGATTCAAATCTAAAAATAATTATGCTGTAGTAAATGCTAATATAATATTCAGATTAAAAATACGTAGTTTTACCGGACCACAATTTTGAACATTTTCTCCAATCTGGAAAGTACAAAGATAGGATTAAACAAATATTTCTATAGCTGTAATATCTGTAAATGCTCAGTAAAAAGAAGATATAATCTACAAAAATAATTGAACAAAAGAAATAAATGAATAAAATGTTTATTTTTGGAAAGAATAATTTATGGATTTTCAGCTTTTAAAATATTTCCAGTATTTTAATTTTTCTTCCACAATCAGACATGTATTAAATTTTTCATAACCCATTTATTTAGAAAAATGTATGTGTATTGTACAGAAGAAAATAAAGACTATGTGAATTTAGAGAAATGCAGTTGTCAGCTTTCCTGTTGTAATCTTTCTGTTCAGTGCTGATGTAGCAGGGTGGTATACATTATATTGTATGTAATGTTGTACTGCAAATTTATGCACATTTATTTGCAATTTTGAAGTGTTAATAAGCTTAACTGTCCATATTTGCTGTGGTTTTAATAGTTCTATGACATGTTTTTGCCCTTGTTGTTGTACTTGTATGCTAATATAGTTTTAAACCTCCTTGGTGTGATCTTGTGAAAATAATTTCATAAATTTTTATGAAGAGTTCTGAACCTTAAAAAGGTTGATAGTGTTGTAGGACCATTGGTAGCAAAATGGTAATTAAGAATGCATTGAAACCTTCACTTAAATCTGGTCTGAAATCCTATATTTACACTTAAATGCCTAGACCTAGTTTCCAAATTTTCCACAGTAAATCTTCACAAGATAGTTGAATTTTCTCCAGTATTCTTGTGGACAAATGCTTAATAACTGCAGCAAAAGAAAGTTTAACTGCCTGTTTTTGGGAGTTCACTGATTTTTTTTCTTTTGTCTCTCTTCAGTTATATAAGCACATCCACTACCATTTTCAAAGTTCCAATTTTAATACATTACAGTATAGGAAATGCTTTTATGACTGCAAATATATAAATTCTTTTTGCAAAGAAAAAAATCACTAAAATCAGATAATTGGTCTAATTTCTGACACTGACTGCTGAGCTCAAGGAGGGCTCTCTCCATCTCGAAGAACCATCTCCTTGGTTCTTAGCTGGCACACCTGACTGCTTTTCAGTCCTCTGCAGTATGTAATGTCCACTTCCAACTCAATTTGATTAATTCATTTTGGGAAAATTTCAATAATACAAAAAGTTGATGTAAATCCTGTGACAGGGAAACCAATACGATAAAGAAGCTTTTTATATTCTTGACCAAGTCTTTTCTTCCTTCAGATCCTTGTCCTGTCAGCTCATCCTTTTTGCTCTGATAGGCATTATTTTTTCAGTCTTCCATGTTATTGGTACCAAAAAATCATTATTGCAATAACCCAATACTTGGACACCATTGTGATATTTGAATTAATTCTTAGACCTGTCCTAGATCTCCTAATTTTGGCCTTCTTACTGTGATATCCCAACCAGTCTGATTTCTTCAGTGGCTCTGGATGAGTGTGAAAGGCACTCACTGCCCCACACTGTGGAGCACAGCCAAAATTAGTAGTAACCTGGTTAAACCTTGTGGTTTATACATTCTCACACAAAAATGTCCTCATTCCATGAACCATTGACTTGAAAAACAGCAGCTCTGCTTTGCTACTGCAGTTGTCTGGGAAGGGAGCATCCTCAGAGGAGGAGGAGGGGAGCATCAGATACTTCCTGTACTCCCCATCTTGTTCATGGCACAGGAGAACCTGCTGGTGTAGCAGAGTTCCTCAAAACTGCAGGAGCTTTTGGTGTTGGTTTACTGGATAGTGACATCTTTTGGTTTTATTTAATTATTCTGCCATATTAGCTTTTAGGTCAGAAAGTTTAATGTGCTGACCTTGGCTATGTAAGTACTTGTCTGTTAATTTAAAATATAGATTAGTTTACAAGGCAACGAATTTCTGTCCTAGCAATTCAGTAATAATTAGCAGCTGTAGGTTTAAATAAAACCTATTAAGCTTTATAACACAAGGGAGTTTTGCCTGCATTAAGAAGTCTGTACCCCTATTATAAAACAAACAAACCATTTCTTGAGCACTGACTACCTCTATCTTTTGTCTTTAACATTTCTCTCCCGAAGTTCCCAAAAATGTAGCTTATTCTTTTTTATGAGTATATGCTTTCTGTATATGCTTGTAAATTGTTGAGGTGGTTAATTTTTTTTTTCAATAAATTACTGTTCCAGAATCAGTTTAGCATTTGCATTGATCTTCTAGTACAAGTTTTGATCCAGTTTTCATTGAAATTAATCTATTTGCAGCAAGTGGAAGGTGTTACCAAGATTTCCTCTCCTCTGTTCATGTTTTTTGAGTGTTTAATGTTCTGTCTGTATGTTTTTTACCTTCTATGTATAGCTTCATCAATATTATTTTGAAGATGTCAGGCTCACCTTAGGTTTGTGGTCTTGTAGTACATTTGACGGGACTTGAAACAGAAAATATCAAATCAAAAACTGAGAGTTATTTAATCTGTGTTGCTGCGCTATCAGCAGCTTCCTTTACTGCTCGTTTTGAGAAACGGAGCAAGTACAGCTTAGGTTTTCATTGATGGGTTAGGCTTAGGTCTGGCTTCAAATGTAACCCTTAGGAAAATCATCACATAATTAGTAGTGTAAGTACACTTGGGTGAAAATGAAATGATGTGAAATGCATTATGACATTCCAGGTGTCGTAAAAGGTTACCTTTTCAAAAACAATCACATTTGATATTCTTAACTAATGTTTGTTAAGTGTTTAACCGTGATCTTGCAAAGAGAGAAAAAGAGAGTCTACATGACAGACTTTTCAGTTAAGCAGTTATGAGTTTAACTCTGGGGTTTTTGATAGCACAAACATTGTGCCTTGCAGCTGATGTTGTTTAGAATTACGCCGAAAACTTAAATTCCTTTTAAACTAACTTTCACTCTATTTGCATGTATTTAGTTTGTTTTGTATGTGTAGGGACCTATTTCACCCAAAACAGGAGTGTGCACCAAGGAACACTTTTGCAAAAGGGAAAGAATTTGTCAATTGGACACCTTCTTGGCACAATAATCTGCACTGGAGTCAGTTCCATCATTTTTTGAGTCCCCAGGCTGACTCTCTGCAGTGGTAGAATCAGAGGAATTTAGGCTCAGTGGGGGGGTCTGGAGATTACCTGGTTCAGCCCCCAGCTCAAAGCAGGACCAATGAGCCAAGTTAGATCCAGTTGCTGCAGCTCATAGCTGGTAGCATTTCAAATATCTGTAAGGGTTGAAATTCTGCCTTTCCTGGGCCCTTCTTAAGGGTTGACCTTTACTGTGAAAGTTTTCCTAATGTTGCATTGGGATTTTCTTTGTCATAACTTGTATGTTCACTGCCCCCTCATCCTTTTGCTGTGTACACTCAAGAGTCTTTTCTGTGATCTTCATTAGGTAACTGAAGACAGCACTGTGATCCTGCCCTGTGGCCTTCTCTGCTTGAGACTGAACAAATACAGCTTTAATCATTGTGGTGGCCTTACACTAGGCATTATCCAGTATGATAGTGCCTTATATTGATCCCCAGATTGGACAATTGTTCTCCAGAGCCAAATAGAGGAGAATAACAATTTCACTTGACCTGATGATAGGTACACTCTTGCTGATATAGGGCAGAGTGTAGTTAGTCTTCCTTGTTGCAGAAAGGTCTGCGCTGACTCATGTTCAACTTGTCAGAAAGTATCAAGAAGGATCTCAGATCCTTTTCTGCAAATTTCATGTCTATTCAGTGAGCCCTCTGCCTGGCTGTTGTGAGTTTATTCTATGTGCAGATGTAGGATGTTGCTTTAATTGAAGTTCCTGAGATAGGTGTTGGCCTGCCTTTCCCACCTCTTGACTTACCTCTGAATCAGACATTCTACCACTGAGTATATCTTTCACTTTTCCCAGTTTGTCATTGTCCACAAATTCGGTAACTTTGATATGGTGATTAGGTCAGTAAGTATGGTTTAGTCATTAATGAGGATATTAAGAATATTTGCCACAGTATCAATCCTGAGAAACTTCAAGAATAACCAAGTAGCACTTAGTCTTAATACTGATGATCCCAACATTTAGAATCCCATAGTCCAGCCAGTTTTCCATCAACCCAGTAATCGACCTATCCAAACCACATCTCTCCAATTTGGCTTGACAATGACAGACTGTGTCAAAAGCCTGACTAATATGAAAGTAAAGAAAATCCCCTGCTCTCTCTTTGTCACACAGCCAGTCATTTCTCAACAGAAGGATGTCATGTTAGTCAAGCACAAGGCAACTTCAGTAAATCCAGTATGACTGTTCCCAGTCACCTTATCATTCATGTGTCTGGCTATGACTACCAGAAGGATTTGCTGCAGAGTCTTTCTGGAGTCAGGGGTTAGGCTGAAAGTTTTCTGGATCCTCCTTGCCTTTCTTGCAGATGAGTTGAGATGTTTCCTTTTTCATCAGAAGCATCTCCCCCTTCTAATAAAAAATTACATAGAGTGGTCTTGATATCACAGAACCAGCTTTCTCAGCATTCAGATGCATTTTTATTACAGATAATGAAACATTAACTTCCTTTTCAGTTTTGTATAAAATGTTGCACACAAAGCTTTTCGCATTGCATCCTATATCAAAACCATATCATGGTTACAAAGTTGGAAAAAGTTAGGGAAAAGTGAGCATAAAGCTGTCTGTAAAATCCCAATTGTCCCATTTTGTCCTCATATAGATGTATATTATACAACCTTTATTGCATTATCACATCTGGTTCCTCTTCTCACCTTCTCGCTTTCTTTTCTGGAAGAGTCCTTTGAGCTATTCTGCTTTTGTTGCAGACTAGGCACTATTTAGATTGAATCAGTATTGTAGTAAATAAGATTATAAAAATCCTGGTTTGTGTATTTTGTAAGTGGCTTTAGACTGTTGAGTAAGCAGGGAATTTGGGAATGAGAAGGAAGGATTTATTGTGAGTAGTGAGTAACTAAGACAGCTCTTGGCAACTGAATTTTTTTTTCTCTGCCACAAAATGTCTGGGGTAGTTGTTCATTCTTCCCCTTATGGTTCATGGAAGCTTTGAATATGTGGGAAGCTGTTAAAATATAAAGTTTAGAGATGAACATGAATCTTAAATGTCTTTGGACAAAGTTGGCAGCACTGCAGTTTTATCTATAGTGTTCGTGTGATTGAGTTTGCCATCTGTAACTGAGGATCATACATCTGTGTGATTTTCATGTTAAGAATGGGGATGTAACACTGAGAAGTGTGGTGGAGAAGCACCTTGGGGAATGAATAATTCCATTACAAGCTACACAGCTTAGGTGGTGCTCAGTAAATAAGACCTCAGACCTCATTGTTGAACGATAAATAATTGGTATGAAGCAAACATCCATCTATTTGAATGAACGTGCTTATTCCTCTCAGTACAACAGAGCAGTGGATACATACAATCCTGTCTGGCCAAAAGGTGAAAAGTGTTGAGCATGCAGCAGAGCACAGGCTGTCCCTGGTGCTTCTGCTCGTTTCAGGAACACAGGGTTACACATGCAGAAGGAGCAGTTTTCCTTTCAGCTGTCAGGTGAGGAGCAAGGCAGAAAACTCAGTGTAAGCATAAATCAGTCATGCCTGTGAATGGCATCAGGAAAAGCTGTAGATATTAGATAATAAGTGTGTTAAATTGCACAGCAGTTACTGTATTAGTGAGGAATATTTTTTATCCCTGTGAGAAAAAAGTTATAAATAGACTGATATATGAATTTATTATGATGGAAACTGAGCCTTGGTATTAGTTGAGCAACCATAAGTTAGGATATCACTTGGCAGTTTTAAGAGTATTTGAGCAAAGTGTTGAGGGCATTTTTTCTATCATATTTTTTTCCAGCTGTGTACATATAACATTGTAATAATCTCTTGACTATAAAAGCAAAGGAAAAAATAAAAGACAAGGTTTTTCCACCTTCTTACTTCTGATATTTCATTACAAAGGACTAATTTTAAAAAAGAACAGTATAAATTTCATCCTCCTATCACAAACATTGTGTTTCTGTAGAAATTTCTAGGTCTTGACTTACCTGGAAACACAGAGGCCACTGTTACCTTTGTAAGGCTTTCCACAATCACTTCCTACACCAATTTAATGGTCAGAAGGAGTAGCATGAGTATTGTGTCCTGCTCTGGGTTTCTCAACACAGGAAAGACATGGACTTGGAGTGGATTCAGAGGAGGGCTCCAGAAATTGTCAAAGGGATGGAACACCTGTCCTGTGAGAAAAGGCTGAGAGAGTTGGAGCTGTTCAGTCTGAAGGAGAGGAGACACCAGGGAGATCTTACAGCACCTCTTCAGAACCCAAAGGGGGTTTGTAAGAAAGATGGGGACAGACATTTTAGCAGGGCCTGTTGCGATAGGGGAGGGGTAATGGTTTTAAACTAAGAGAAGGTCAATTCAGATTAAATATAAAGAAGACATCTTTTAGGCTGAGGGTGATAGAACATTTGTCCTGCGAGGTGGTGGATGCCCCATCCCTGGAAACATTCACAGTCAGGCTGGACAGGGCTCTGATCTATTTGAAGATGTCCCTGCTCATTGAGGGGTTGAACTAGGTGACCTGTAAAGGTCCCTTCCAACCCAAACTGTTCCATGATTCTGTGCTTATAGAAAAGAACATGATGCAAGTTCTCTCTAGTAGAGTCATAATCAATGAAATAAACACTTTTTTTTAAATTCTGCCAAGATTTATGCCAGTAAAGATACTATGGTTATTAATATTAAATGTTTTATTACACTGAGATATCCTTCTGGCCCCTACTGTTGTAGATCTTGAATAGAGCAGGTAAAAACTATAGCTGGCACACCATGCAGGAAAATGGTCTTCTATATAAGATTTTCAAGATGGAAACACCTCTTTGCTTTTTTCTTTTAAGCAGAGGAAGAGCCTATACAACATGGGCAAGTATGATGCTTTTTACAAACACCAGTTGGAATATGATCTAACTCTTCCACAGTGTTTACATTATTGTCTTTGCCTGAGGAAGGGACTTCTAACAAATGGATTGGGTGCAGCATAATGACTCACAGTGATGTTTTAGTTTTAAAATTTGAAGGGTACATAAGCTTAAAATGAGGAGAGAGACGGAAACAGTGTGTAAAGTAGGGTTCTAATACATCTCTGTTAATAAGTTAGGAGTTGGTGTGGACAGCACTGATTTCAAATGAAATGCAAGTGAACCAAAAATGAGTTTTAGTAAAAAATTTATTTCAATCAAAGTTGAAATTACTGTGTCCAACTGAACCCAAATGTGTATGAAACATGGCAGATTCTTTATGGCAGCTTTTCTTCCTTGAAAGACAGCTGTTTTCTGGATGTATGTTCAGTTCTCCCACTTCATTTCATTTATGCAGGTTTTGTGCTTCAGTACTTGTTTTCATAAATGACCTCCTGACCTAGGCCAACTAAGGTCTCATTGGTTGCTGGAAGGTGCAGTCCTTGCCAACTCCATCACTGCAGGGTCAGTCCACAGGGATCCTATTGAATATGAATATCACCAAAGAAGACCCCCTAGGGCTGGTTTTCAGTCAGGTCACTTTTCTGGCAGAGAGGGACTAACAGAAACATGCCTGTGAGATGGAATGTGAATTTAGGTCTCTTAAACTCATTATAAACTGCCTTGTATAATTTCTCTGTGCTATCTTAAAATGCATTAAGTCAGAGGCTGTAGTATGTATGTAGGATGAAGTACTTTTTCTTGTTTCATACAACTGTTAATCCTGAGAAGCAGTCTAGAGTTCAACTAAGTCATTTCAGTAGAAGGAGGAAAGAGTGGGAGACAACTTGCAAGCAATCTGTTCAAATGAAAATTTGTCTTTGCTGCAGAAGCTCCTTAAAGATCTTGCCCATTTCCCAAGAAGGCCATTTCACCTATCTTTTCAAGGTTAGACCTGACTTGAGATGTTCTTACTGGCTCAGCAAAGTCTTAAGCAGAGGCCAGCACTTCCAGTGGTGCAGAACATATTAATTATGTAGTATTTTGTGGTGTGGACCACTGCCTGTCAAAGATCAGTAACAAAGATCACTGTATGCATTTCAATTAGGAGACTGTGCTCTCTGAAGTGGATTTTTTTCTCCTCTCTTTATTCTTTCAACAGCCTAGCAACCCAGGGATGGTGCTTCATCTTAGTTGTTTTTTCTGTCTCTAGAAAAAGTAGAAGAGCTAAGAAATTAGCTCTTCACTAAAGATGAGGATCTAAAATTATCTTCAGGTAAATAAAGAAACAGTTTTGTACTTGTTGTCCTTACAGATGCTTTGAAAACAAATGAAATCCAGTCTGAAGGTTCCCTTGTCTGGCATCAAATAAAGATCAAACAATTCACAGTGTCATAATACTTGCACAAGAGAGGAAAACAGTCTTAAAGAATGAGTCTTTTGGGCATAACTTACACAAAGTTCATGTGAGTAACAGTATTTGCCAGTACAATTAGACATGGATGGAGAGAGAAAACAGTCTGCTTATCAGAGGTCAAGGATCCTTATTTCTGCTGTGACTTGAATTACCATCAGCAAGTGTTCAACCTTCATTTCTGTCGATGAAGGTTTTGAAATATCTTGAAATGGCTTACCCTCAGTATGAGAGGGTTACAGCTTGCATTAAACTAGTAGTTTGGATATAACATTCACTGATTTCTCTAGGATTGAATGTTGGGGATGGCAAGCAGAATTATGTTTAAAAATGCCACAGGTATGAATGTGCTTGTTTATCTCTGCCAGAGGTATGAACGTGCTCATTTATCTCATCCCTCTTATGCTTTCTCAAGCATTCTCAAGATCTTGCATTTCTGACCTTTTGCAGTAAGACACTTGCAATTCTGTCATTTACATGCTGTGGTAACTACATGCTTCTTAGTTTTCTCTCTCATCTTTGGGAGTTGGGTCTCTGCTGTGTGTTGTGAAGTCTTTGATCAGAAAATGGAAAAGAAAGAAACATTAGATAAATGCACACACTTATCTTTAAAACACTTTTTAGTCTGTCAAATGCTTGGAAATGTCGTGTTACTGCACATGAACTGTCTTGGTTTTGTATTCTTCTCGGGAGTCTGGATCTGAGTGTTGTCTCTTCTTCCAGGGAATGTGTCCCACAAAGTCTGTATTCAGGAATGTTTCCCTTACTATGTTCCCCATAGTGAGCCTAATTACCATATTACTTCAGACTGTTTTTACAGGTCTGAAGTGAACAGGCTTCCTTTTTTTTTCCTCTGGACTTCTTTCCCAGCTGACCAGCTGGGAACTTAAAAATATTATCGTGTCTGCATCAAAATTCAGGAGACTAATTTTCAGGATATTGCTTCTTTTGTTGCTTTGTTTTATTTCTGTTCCAGTTACTTTTGCTTGTATTATTGATTTGAGTCATGCTTTTAATGTATTGCCATTTGTGTAATGCAAATAACAACGTTGCATCAAACCTGAAACATTTTGTTCTGTTTTGATAGTAGGTAGCAACTCTTCCCTGTTCTTTCACTTTTCTTGGAACTCTGGACTTCCCTAATGAATAGGTAGTTTGATCTCTAATGTGAGAACACTGAGATCTTACCAAAACAGAATGAAATGAAGGACAGATTGTGTACTGTTAACAACAGCCTAACTTAGTTCTCAACAGCTTTGATTTGAGCAGGAAAATGAATAAATGAGACAATAAATACGGGTATTATAGTGAAACATGAAAGGTTAGGGAAATTGTGTGATGTCTTAATGCCCCGATCTTTCTTTCTTCATAATTTTAAGTTTTGGTTATGCAACCAAATAAAAGCGAGTTTGCTGTTCATCTGTTTCTCCAAATGCTTCTGCAGTTTGCAGAAACAAATACAAAATTTTAAAGAATTCAGCATGCTTGGGAAAACCTTTTTCAAGACAGGACTCTTAACACATCATGGTTGACCTGCATAGCAGAAGGGCTACAAAAGCTTGATTTACTTCACCTATACCTTGTGCTTTGTTCGAACTTGTACTGTGAATCCCTCGTTTTTCTGTAAACCCAAGTTTGTTCACATAAATTTGCCTGTTCTCTGAATCCTTTCTTCCTTCTTAGGATGCTCTCTTTTGGACTTTGAAAAGTGAGGACTGGTCCCCACAAACCTCCACCTTTTATCACAACACCTGACACTTTCAGGTGTTGTGATAAAAGGCTGCTGTGAAAAGAAACAGCATTCCCCCTCTAGCAATGGTCCTTAACTTTTGAGGCTGTCTTGTATTTTTAGAATGTGCTTTAAAGGTGATGTATTATCCCACTAATAGTGCTCACAGACAACTGAGAAATAGATTCATATAACATTTCATAGCATTGTAACTTTTGTTGAATTTTTGAGTGTGCTATTTGAACAGATCACAAAAAAACTTCTAATAAACTCTTCCCACAGAAACTCAAACAGAAGAATCAGCAGCTGAAGCAGATCATGGATCAGTTACGAAATCTTATTTGGGACATAAATGCCATGTTGGCAATGAGGAACTGAACAAGGAAAATCAAACTTTGTAATCGAAGAAGATACAAATCTGTTTGGACATACTTAACCTCCTTCTAAAAAGTAACATGTTTTCCCACAATTATATTGCAGTAATGTTTGAAAAGTCTTGAAGATTAAAATGTTGGATTTTTTTCCTAGAGACTTAAGTGGTGTTTGGTTTGTTTTTATAGAAGATTCATCCTGTAAGTTTTACCTGAGTGATTCACTTAGGCTGTACAACCTCAGTAATTTACAGTAACAGTTTGGATTGCTATGCAGATAGGTGGTTTTATAAAGTGTTTCTGGATTTTTGTTATGACACAATTAAAATTTTTAAAAATGTGTTTGTGTGCCATTTTCTAGTGCAGACAGCCTCTACAGAGAGGAAAAGTTGCAGGATACTGAAGTTGGTCCAGTAAGCTACAGGGCTGAAATCAGCCATCAGATACTGCACTTCAATCTGCAATGTTTTATTTATTATCTGCAGGGCAGAGCGGAGCAGGACAATCCCCTCCCTTGCCCGGCTGGCCATGCTGGGCCTGATGCCCCTCCCAGGACACGCTTGGCCCTCCTGGCTGCCAGGGCACTGCTGGCTCATGAGTTCAACTTGACATGGACCAGGACCCAGGTCCCTTTCTGCAGTGCTGCTCTCCAGCCTCTCATTCCCCAGTCTGTCTGTCCATCCAGGGCTGCCCCATCCCAGGTGCAGAATCTGGCACCTGCCCTTGTTAAACTTCATATGGCTGCAGATTGCCCAGCCCTCTGTTTTGTTGAGGTCTCTCTGGAGGACCTCTCTACCCTTGAGGGAGTTGACAGCTCCTCCCAATTCAGTGTCATCAACAAACTTACTTAGTACTTCTTCCAGTCCTACATCCAGGTCGTCAGTGAAGATGTTGAAGAGCACAGGGCTGAGGATGGAGCCCTGTGGAACCCCACTAGTGACAGACACCAGCCTGATGTGACCCCATCACTGTAACCCTTTGTGCCCCACCTGTGAGCCAGTTGCTCACCCATCACATGATGTGTTTATCTGGCTGTGTGCTGGACGTTTTGTCCAGAAGGGTTCTGTGAGAGACTGTATCCAAAAGCTTTGCTGAAGTCCAAAAAAATTACATCTACTGGCTTTCCTAGATCAACTAGGTGGAAGGAAACTACTTCTACTGTTGTAGAAGGAAATCAGATTCAACAAGCAGGATTTCCCCCTCCTGAAGTCATGCTGGCTGTGACCAACTGAGACCAGTGCTGTATTCCCATAGCATTATGTATGGTTGGAATGCTTTGGTTTTGTTTACCAGAATGCACTGAATAACCACCTCATTCATCTTTTCCCTGGGACTGTCACTCTTAGAACACTTTGGAGTATGTGAACAGTTCATTATTTTGAGTTAATCATCAGCCTTCATCTTTCTTTGTTCTGCCTTTGTTACTCCTCACAATTTTCATTTGCCCTGAAAATAATTTTGAAAATTTTTGTCCACAGATGCTGCCAGTACAGATGAAAAAGTATGTAAAACAACTGTTTCAGTACAAATCCATAGGGCACTTTGCTCTTAATATTTGTCAAGTTGAAAACTAAGGATCCTTATGATTTGCTTCTTGTGTATTACTTTCATCTCTCATTCCATGCCCAGTCAGGTTGCGTAGTAGTTTTCTTTGAAAGATTTGTTCAGAACCTCCCAAAGCATCCAGTTAAATGGTTTCCTTTTAAAAGAGATCCTTTTTGCAGTCTGATGGCTTAATACTGAGTGCTTAGTGATTTGAGATTCATGGATTAAAAAATGTTACACTGGTTTTCATAGAATCTTAGAATGGTTTGGGCTGGAAGGGACCCTAAAGATCATCTTGTTCCAGCGCCTCTGCCATGGCCAGGCTTGCTCAGCCATAGATGGAACATCCACAGCTTCTCAGGGCAACCTATTCCAGTGTCTCACCACCCTCACAGGTGTTTTATTTTTCTATCAGTTTTCTTAATTCTGGTTTTTAATAATTTCAACCCATTTGTTTACTCCTTGAGGTAAAAATCACTAGTAATAGATCTGGTCACACCTGGTTAACAATATGACTTTTCCCAGAAAAGAGATACGATATAGTTCTTTTGTTTCTCATTTTAAAGGCTGCAAATATTAACAGATTAATGGATGTCCAGTCTTATAGTTGGAAATAAAGTGTAAGAAAATGTTGGTTTTGATGGGTTTGCCCAGTGTTGAAAGTGATCTGTAAGTATGACGATACCTAGGTGTGAGTAGATGTCAAAGCACCTTACAAAGAGGGTCTCTCTCTCTTTTCTCCCACACTGCAAATGCAAGAGTGGGTATCTTACTCTGTGGCAAAGGCAGCAGCAGAATTGTTCATTTCCTATTTAGATGGACCACTATGGCAGATTTGCTGGTCAGAAATAATTTTTTCTGCAGCTGTGAGAGTCATAACTATTTTATATGCAAAGCTTTAGAAAAGGAAATGATTGCAAGCAGAGATTTTGCTTTGTTGTTGGTTTAAAATGCAAATGCATTTTTCTATTTGCAAGCTGTGGTGGCAGCTTTCTTTTTAGTGCATGTATAAGCATGCACCCAGCCTAGAAGAAGTATTTGAAATTGATTTTGAAATTACACCACCATCTTAATTATGACTGTAAAATTCTCAGTTCTTCATATTTTTGTTCTATTTTTGGAACAATTATGGAAAATTGAGATTAGTCGAGACTTCACTGTACTGCTTTTATGGTATCTATGTCTTCTTACTAAATGTGTTTAAAGTTTGGTGGCTATTTTATTACACACAAACAGTACAGAAGTAACCTAAAATGTGAATGAGTGCACCTATTGCAAGTAGATGTCTGGGTGATAAAATATTCAGCTTTCTCTGTGCAGCTGCTAGCAGTAGCCAAGGTCTGTACTACAGTTTTTCATCTGTGAGACAGGAGAAACACTTCAAACCACTACCAGAATAGATGGGCAGTAGCTAAATTGCAAAGTGCAGAAACTGACAGAATTGTAAATTATCACAGTAAATACTGTCAAAGGAAGAACTTTGCATGGTGTTGGACCAAAACCATACACTTTGACTTACATAGATGAAAGTAAGGGTAGTGAACATAATTCATATGCTGCCAGATCAGTGAATAAGTATAGGAATTGGCCAGGAAGATGACAGTTGTAAGAAAAGTGGCAATTCCTCAGCTGTGAAACACTTGAACGAATAACTGGGCATCAACATGTGCTGAAATTTAATATTTTAGTGAATGCTAACTGAACTTTAACTGCTGGTTAATGAAATGGCACCAGATGAAGTATTTACAAATATCAGTAAAGCAATACAAACACAGATGTTTCAGTGTTTGGTTTATGTATCATTGACTGTTACATCATTATATATCATTGAAATTATCTTCATGCTTCTGGCATTCCCTTACTTTCCTCACCAGGCTGGTGGCTCTCAAAATTGCTGCCTGCAACAATGCTGGACTTGCTGTCCCTCCTGAATACACAGAGCTCTGACTGGCTCTGGAAGTGCCCCCTCTTCACTTCCAGGGTCATCTTCGTGTGACTGGTAAAAAGCAGAGCTGCTTATTAATGGTTGGACTCAATGATCTTAAAGGTCTTTTCCAACTTAATTATTCTGTGATTCTATAGCTTTTAAAAATATTTTCGATAAGGCAGAAGCTGGATAAACATGCAGACACTTCCAAAAGCAAATACCAGAACATAGAATCATTATATTTTTGGAATATAAAAATATTTGCAGGGTTTGGATTTCTTGGGGTTTTGTTTTGCCCAGATAGGACTTGGGAGAGTGGAGCTGCAATGCAGAATGCTTTATAGCATATTTATGGGAATACTCCAAGTTAACACAGACTCTCAAAATGCAACCATTAATCCAACACCTTTGTAGACAAAATAACAGATATTGAATGTGCAGTTCAGTGTCACAACACAGAAAATGCCTGCTAGACAGTATGCAAAGGTCCAAGGTTTTTGTTACATGAAAAGACAAAAGTGCAGAGTAGATTTATGCCTTGTTCAGGAAAGATGCAAAGAGCTTACATTTCCTCATGTCTTCTAGAGGCAGCGAGGCCATATCCATGGCCTTTCTTCTTGTCCCATAGAGAAAAACACTGCTCTGATTGTAGTAATTCTTACTGATGGAGAAGCTGAAACTTGTGCACAAATGCTGCTTAGATTAATCACTGTAAAGAATGGATTTAGAGGGAGGAGGACAAGCATTCTGGACTCATAGGAACCAAGATTTCATTGGTGTGCAAGATGACTGCACAAGCCAAAAACACTACAGCTGAAAGATGGCTGACCACTGCTATGGAAAACAGGAAGTTCCAGGTGTAGATTTGAAGACCTGAAGTTAAGAAAAAACATTTTTAAAAATGAGCAATGACACCCAAAGACACTAAGAATCAACTGGGGTTGACAGAGGATGGATTGGTTTAATTTCTGCATGCTAACAGAGGAAATGGAGGATTATAAAGGAATTTACAAATACAGTGCAGAAAAAGTATTTGGGGAAGGAAGTGAGTAGTTTTCTCACACCCCTTACTTAATAGTAATGAAGACTGATGTGGTAGAGCATCAGGGCTTTAAAAGAGAAGGGGTTTTGTCTGACTTGGGAGGTTACTCCATACATAAAAGGAACAAGCTGACTGATATGTATTGCAGGATATTAATGAAAGTGACATAAAAAATACATACTAGTGCTGGTTTTTATTTAAGAAAATGTAATGAGTAAAAGGAAGGTAAGAGGTAAATAAATACAATATAGTGAAACTTTTGTCCTGTTAATTCTAACTTCTGTGTAAATTTTAAGGATTTTTTTTTACTCATATTGCAAAAGGGACACATTCTGGCAGCACTACAGAATAAATGACACTACCAACAACCTGCAAGAGTGCTTGTGTTGATTGAATGTAGTGAAAAGCAGAATCCATGTTTTCCAGCACTTCTTACCAAACTAGGCCCAGTAAAGACCATCAGTGCATTTGAGGTAAATAAGCAGAGTCACATTTCCATGTGTCCCCTTAACTCTGGGAGCATCACAGCTCGTTGAATGTCTCCATGTTCAACTTGCAAGCTATCTAATTGCTTGGGGTTCTGCTTCTGCACATGTTCCCAGCAGCTGATGATATCTGATAATTACTGCTGACGTTGTATAAACTGTGATTTTTCTGCCTAAATCCTGTAAGAGGCTTGATGTGCTTAGTCCCTCTTTGGCCCCTTGTGCTCTCACTTTCAGCTGAATGCCCCTACTACAAAGCTAGAGAGCAATGTTCCGGAATGGAGATGAAATTGAGTGGATGAAAGGAATGAATTACATACATGTGTCTGCTAAAATTTTCTCCTAGGCCTGTGTGTGCTCATCATGAAAACTTGCTTGAAAAATAAATTCAGATTGGCCTAAATAGGAAGAAAGATTGGTGGATTTTAAAGTTGTCTGAGTAGCAATGGATAGTAATGCAGTTGTTTTTATAGCCATATAGAGCGTTTAGTGGTATTTACAGTCCTGGAGAGGGGGAGGGAAGTTCATGAAGACAGTCTGTTACTGAAATACGTTGTTGGAGTGGGAAGACTTTCAAACAATAAGGGGAAAATATAAAGAAATATAACAGCAACAATCAAAACTTGGGTGAGTACACACTGGCCATAAAATAGAGGCAATGAAAGGGGATTTGGGAAAACACATTTTAAACCTGCATTTAAGAGATAAATTTCCCTCCCATTGGGAGGGAAAAAAGCACTGCAGTTTTGGGGTACATGTCCAAATATTGCATAGCAGGGACTGTGAGTGTGCAAGCTCTTGCTCTGAGACCAATAATTCTGATACAGTAATTCTGCATGAAATACTGAATTAGTTTTGGGGTCAGCATGATACTAACACAGTAGAAGAGAAGAATACTGATGTGCTCCCATGTGAATAATCATTAGAATAACTTGTGAAAGCGAAGACAAGGCTCAAATACAGAAACTCTTGGGTAGATTCACAGGGTGGGTAGTTAGAGTGATTTGGAGTGGCTGTAGTACAGAACACTGAAAGGAAGTAAGCAAGAACTTATTTCATCAAACACAGACAACAGGAAAACCTCTTAGTGTCAAGATATGAAATACTAACCTCCCTAGCAGTTTAGAAGATGCCTCTTGGGCATGAAAATTTTAAAACTAAACAGCACAAAAAGGCTAAACAAATGCATTGGGAAAAGGAGGAAAAAGAGTCCTGTCTTGCACTGACAGGGCAAGAGTTCTGACTCTTGGGTCAGAAGAGGACTGAACTGACCTGACTGGTTTTTCCACCTTTAGACTGTACAGTTGTAAAATATCTGTTTATCAGATGACTGTCAGATGATGAGCTCCTCAGAGCACCTGCACTGGATGCCACCTGCAAGTATTAAATGGGCTTTCATGGCTTCTTTGTGATGATTTGCTGCTGAAATTCCTCTTCAGGTTAACATGCCTTCATGGAATTTCTATCAAAGGAGTCAGAGCAGACAAAGAAATGAAGCAGTACCTTGTTTCTCCCTCCATGCTTCCCCACCTTACATCCCAAGCCTCCCACTTCTAGTTTTGATGCATTTCCTAGTGAAGTAGCTGATGCCTAATTACTGTGTGTTGATGCAGTAGAACTTAGGAAGGCTTTTACTAATGGGATATGTGATCATTTTACCCACCCTTCCCCATCTGATAGCAAAACCAGCTCTAGTGCGTGCAGGCCTTGCAGCGTGAGCTGGTGTCACAGTCTGCACCAAGGGAGCACAGACACAGAGGGGTGATCTAAGGGTGTAAAATACCTGATTGTATTTGGCCTCAGATATGTAGTGCTATAAATTGTTATGTAAACCACGTGTTACTTTCATAGCATTTACATATGTTACAGATATTTTTGTTTGGTGTGGGAGTTTGCAATAAATTTCTAGGAAACGGGAGCTTTTTTTAAAGATTTTGAATAGCCTGAGCAACCACATCTAAAATGCTCTCCAGCATTCACAGAAGACAGAAGTAAGGGATGGAAATAGAACACAGGCATTGCTTCTCCTCACAGGGAAGAAAATGAGTTTTTACATGTGTAATTATGATTGCCACAGTCCTAATTTCTCATCAAAATCATTTGGTATCTTAGATTTTATAAAAACTATGAGCCCCATCATACCATTTGGAAAGGAATAAGCGGATTCAGAGTAGTTAAGCCAAATACAATTAAATTTATTTATTTTACAGCATGAAGTTGCAGAGACCGCTATAATTTAATTTTTTTTTAACAAAACCAGAGTGGATTTGAAATTAATTCAAGCAAAGAGTACATGGCTTCAGAACTGAGCTTTTGAACTTGACTTGAACAATTCAGCTAGTTTTCCTGCTGAATGAAAAATCAAGCAGAGAAACAGTAAATCCTTCAGTTGTGCAAACTCGTGTCACAGACAGGAGTAAGGAGCACAGGTGGAAATTTCAGCCTGCTGATACTCTGCAATACAGTTATCATCTAGGTTATGGAATGTACTACTGCTGTTTTGCTGCACATTAACACAACACCTACCAAAGAAAATGTGGTTTCAGTGACAGAGCCCAAACTTGCAGCATAAGGCCAGTAACATTCACCTCATGCATGTGTGCTGGCTGTGTTTGAGTCTGAGGCACAAATATTTATTCCCAAAGTCAATTGCTTCCATGTGCCATGCCTATAAAATATCAGAAGCCCCTTGTATTATGGTTTGTGTGCTTTTTTAAAGGCCTTTCACTGACATGTAATGAAGTCAAGTCTCTGGTGATCAACCATATACTGGTATGCCAATAAAGATCTCTATTTTTATGGGTGGAGACATACAAAACCAGTGGCCATCTCTGTCCCTGGAGTGCAGAGTAGATAAACAGGAGGGATTAATGAGAGAAACAGACAGCAAAGAAATGCTTCCCCCAAGACTGAAGGGTTTTTTTTTGCTTTGTTTCACTTTTTTTTTTTTGGTCATCTTTTTATTTAAATGTGTGAATAACTATCTCCTTTCAGTGCATGCAGGTTTCCATTTGCAGCTCCAAGACGATTTGCATTTGAAGTTTGGGTTCAGGCTGTTGAGAGGCAGGACTTATCTGCAGTGTGCAAATGTGAATGTGGAGTGCAACTGCCCAGGAGACTGGTGATACATCATCTCCAGGGTTTTTGTCAAGGTCTTATATTTTAGCAGTGTCAGCCTTCCCAGTCTGTTGCAAGCACAATTTACACCCCTTCTGTCTCCAAAGAGGAAAGGAAAGGCGACAGAGATGTTCCCAGAGGAGTGACTAATTTTTACCCTTCAGGAGTGTTCAAGGATAGCCACCCCTGGCAATCATTAAATACTTGTTTTTAAAACAAGGGGAAAAGAAAGCAAATCAGTTAATCCCATTTCCCAAGTGTTCTGCAGAGTACATCATTATCTATTCTGATTCTTGTAGTCATTACCAGAAAAAAAATTAGGTCTAGCAATGAATGGTCAGTATGATGCTGTCAGCAACACACAGTTCAATTTGAAATTTAAAATAGATTCTGTTGTCTGCCTATATCAGCTATTAACTTTAGTGTCATTGTCACAAAGCCATCAATCTGCATCTCTCCCAGACCCATTTTCTGTATAGAGTCAGCCCATCTTCCTTATTTCCTACACATGCAGATTTTAAATCATCTTGTAAACCTTGTACTGCACCAAAGGTTGAAGGCTGAAAGACTTGGCAGGTTGGGTTTTTTTTTAATTCCCTTGCCTCCCCTCAACGTACATTCAGTATTCACCAACAGATGACAGATTCTAGCTACTCTTTGAACTGGACCATGCCAGAAATGGGAAAACAAAATAAAAAACAACCCTAAAGCTGATACGAAATGGATGAAAGCCTGGTTCCACTGAAGCTAATGGCAAATGCAGTAGAAATTAATTTCCAAGTAATTGTATAAAAATTGTTTCAGAGAAGCAGTGCACAAAGTGGCCTTTGTAGGCTGGATCTTGTACATTTTAGAGATGATCTCTGCTCGTGTAGCACCAATGCAGCTGAATGCATCAGAAATGCCTCTGTTGGTTGTCATCTAGTTTAATGTGGGGGCGTTTGTTACTGGAACATTTTAACCATTTAATTGAGAAAGTCTTCTGTTCTGGATTTTGCCTCTCTTCTGTGTCCAATGATGTCTAAGAACATTGACTTTTAAGGCCCATAAATTTCCTCAAAATTTCCAGAAGGCACAGCTTTGGGAACATATATATGGTTTCTAAAGGATAGTTGTAATAGGAAGAGTTGCTTTACCAGAGAGCCTATTCTGATCTTCATTTTATTCTATCAACATGAATCCTTCAAGCAAGAATCTTTTTTGTCATACCTACAGAGAAGTTTCACCCCCTTGAGTCCATGACAGAAAGTTGCTTCATTAGCCCACATCTCATTGGACCAACAGTGAAGGGACCAATTTGTTAAAAACAATAACTGTGGTGTTGTGTAGCATCAGTACGTAACAGCAAATAACGAAACCTGGATAATTCTGGCCATTTATGTGTGCAATTACTTTGTTTTTAAAGTGTTGGGCACTTGGAACCTGAGTACTTCAAATGCTGTATGGCTGCTTGTGCCATGTCCAACAACTACAGTGACACTAATACTTGTTGCAAACCTTGTGTTCAAATCCCATTTCAACCTGTAGATGTCTATGCTACAGTAATATTGAAGCCTAGGTTTTGCTTACAGGAACTCATAAGTTTGCTAAGCCTTGAGGTAACTGAGCTGCTGTGATCCCTAGATAAGATCTAAGTGTTGGCAAAACTCCCAGACTGACCCTTTCATCACCTCTCAGGAACTGGTACTAGTAGGCATTTTGTAAGTGAGGCACAAGAGACTGCACAATGAGGTACAACACTCATCCCACTGGCGCTTAAAGCACTTCCTTGAAAGACTCAAGCGCAGGTCTTCGATCTTTGGGAGCACGTCAGGCTCAGATTGAGGTGAAGAGGGGTGCAACAGAGTGAGTCATGCCTGAAAGGAGCCAACTTTATGACTGGAAGGTGCTCTCTCATATGCAAGTCTCTTTTTTTGCATACATAGAAGCCTCACTGCAGAGACAGAAGGCAAACATGTATTTCATGAAAACAGAGATGACACAGAGTACGTGCATAATCTATATTTGTTGGAAGATACAGCTCCTGAGTGCAAATCAAATAGCTGTATCCAGAAAAGGAAAGAATAGAAAATACTGCTGTGTTGGGTTTGTGTGGCAGTTTTGGTAGTGGGTGGCTACAGGGGTGGCTTCTGTGAGAAGCTGCCAGGAGCTTCCCCCATGTCTGACAGAGCCAATGCCAGCTGGCTCCAACTGGACCTGCCACTGGCCAAGGCTGAGACCATCAGCCTGTGGTAGCACCTCTGGGATAATATATTCAAGAAAGGGAAAAAACTTGGAGGAGTGAGAATATGTGAGAGAAACAGTCCTGCAGCCACCAAGATCAGTGAGGAAGGAGGGGCAGGAGGTGCTCCAGGTGCTGGGGCAGAGATTCCCCTGCAGCCCCTGGTGCTGAACATGGTGAGGCAGCTGTGCCTCTGCAGCCCGTGGTGGTCCATGGTGGAGCAGAGATCCACCTGCAGCCCCCGAGGACCCCATGCCTGGAGCAGGTGAATGCCCAAAAGAGTCTGTGATCCTGTGGGAAGCCTGTGCTGGAGCAGGTTCCTGGCAGGGACCTGTGGACCCCTGGAGAGAGGAGCCCACACTGGAACAGGTTTGCCGGCAGGATCTGTGAGGGACCCACATTGCAGCAGCCTGTTTCTGAAGGACTGCACCCTATGGAAGGGGCCCATGCTGGAGCAGGGGAGGAATGTGAGGAGTCCTCTCCCTGAGGAGGAAGGAGTAGCTGAGACAAGGTGTGATGAACTGACTGCAGGCCCCATTCCTTGTCCCCCTGCACTGCTGTGGGGAAGATTGAGAGAATTTAGATGTAAAGTAGAGCCTGGAAAGAAGGGAGGAATGGAGGAAAAGTGATTTAAGATTTTTTTGTCACTACTCAAATTTTTATTGGTGATAAATTAAACTAATTTTTCCAAGTCAAGTCTGTTTTGCCCGTGATGAGAATTGGTGAGTGATCTCTCCCTGTCCTTATCTCAACCCATGAACCTTTCATTGTACTTTCTCTCCCCTGTCCAGATGAGGAGAGGAGTGATAGGGTGGCTTTGGTGGGTACCTGACATCCAGGCAGGGTCAACCCAAAATTACGGAATGAGAACGAGCCAGTGCTCCCTTTAGCTACAGTAGCTAAGGCCAAAGTAAAAATAGAGAGGTTGTATTTGTGTAACTCTAACACTGCTTCTGTGATGCAGTGAATTTGCAGTTATGGGCCTGAGCGTGAGACACAGTTGCAATACCTTCTCACCAGATCCTTGCAAAATTGCCAGATAATACTCCATTATAGAAAATACACAACGTATCCTATTTCTTATGTTCTCTTCACACACTTCTAAATGGTGCATAAGAAACAGTCTTAGAATTCTTCTCACTACGAACACATGGTTTTAAGCCCAGGCAAACACATAAAATCACAAACCCAACCTCACATTATTCACATTTGCTATGGCTGGACAAAACATCCTTTTTCAATGGCTAAGGTTTGACAGGACTCCAATACTCAGGTGAGATCCTCCACCAGTTGTTGGAAGGATGAGCCTGCAGTGCCTCTTGTCTTCTAGGAGTTCTCTAAATAAGGAAGAACACAGCCAGGACCAAATGTGAGAGATGCCTTATGGCAGGAGAACAAAAGTGTCCTGGGCATAGCCTCAGCCAGCCAGTTAAGGATAGAAGAGTTCTCAGGAATCCCTGATCTTCAATTTGACTCTTTTTCTACCTTGGAAGAGACTTTGATTTGAAAAATGTAACATGACTCCATCGGTAAAACAAGAAGGATAGTAAAACTTTATTCCAGGCCTCTTAGTTTTATCAGTTATTGATGTCTAGAAGAAGATTAGTATTGTACCATGTTTGAAAAATGCTGCTGCCTCTAGGGACCTTTAACCAATGAATTGTAAATACAAGCCTGGTGGTCATTAGTGTGCAGAGTATGATCATTCTGGCAATGTTTGGCCTTGTTTGAATGTCATAATGCAGCAGTGAGGGCTGAAGGAGCACATATCAACAGAGGAAGATGTGCTTTGAGAAAGGGTGTATGAAAACAGAAGTGCATTCCTTTCTAAACTTCATAAAAGAAGAATTTGGTTGTTGAGGATGGTCTGGAGCATGGATGAGACGATAAAGGCATCACCGAGGTGTGATGTACTGGCTGAGTGGAAATGAGAGCAGGAAATATTGCAGTTGGTGCTATAAGTCAGAGCAGTGTTCTGGGCATCCTTGAAGGGAAGCACAAGTAGCTGAAATTTAATGCAAGAGGCCAAAGGAAAATGATGGAAGAATTCAGAGGTGCCGCTGTTGAGGCAGATGATTTACAGAGACATTTGAAATAGGTTGCAAAGGAAAAAGGTGAAAATGAAGAGGAGGCTCTAGTAGTCTTGAGGAGAAATGATCAGGGCATGACCACAATTTTCGTCACATGGCTGACACGGGTGAGACTTAGAGAAGTTGCTCATGGTGAAATTATGTAATTTGGCAAGTGTCTGGCTCTTGTTTCAGACCGGGAGAGATGAGCTCAGGAGATTTAATTAACGTGTAGGACTCCTGGTAGGAAATTGCTAAGTGTTGCTATGCCCAGAAGTTTTTCAGGAAATTGAGAGCAAAATGAAAGATGATCATGATTTCCTCACTCTACAAAGAAATTCCGCAAGAGTTGCAATCTGTGTTTGCTGTCCAGGAGATGAATATTCAGGTCTCTCATCTCCTTATGAATAGAAAGCTCTAGAAAGATCAAATACTTCTTTCTTGAGCCTTCAGAAGGTTCGTGCTGAATGATGTTTGAAACATAGCTCAATAAACATTTATGAAGAGATAAAACATAAATTCTATCTTGATTTCATATTGACTTGTTATAGACAAGCAACTGTTCTGAAAATGTTTTCCTATATTCATTCATTTCCCTTTAGAGAATGCAGTGTGCCAGTTTCTAAGAGAGAACAAAATTATCATGTATTATTTTTAGATGCAAGCAATTTGTGGTTAATGTTACTCTGCCAGAACAGGGTACCAAACCCCCGGTTTCAAAACCATGCAAGTTTATTGGATAGCTATAAAACTCAGTGTGAAGGAAAGAGGAGAAATTTTCACCTAACTCAAATAATGTGACATGTACTTCCAGCCTACAGATAAGACTAAAGGTGGAGTAGCTCAACAAGAGAAGATGAAGAATATTAATGAACTGTCTATATGTGGATGCAAGGAGCATGGAAAATAAGCAGCAGGCGCTAGGAGAGATACTAAACAATTAAGTTTATGAACTAGTGGGCATAGCTGAGGCAAGGTGGGCTGATTCCTGTCAATGCTTTGAATGTCAATAAAGAGGCAGAGTTTGCAGAGACAGGCAGAGGCATGGTGGCAGGATGCATCTTTTTTCTCACTGGTGGGGTGCATGCAGTGGGCTCAAATGGTGTTCTGTTTTCTCAAAGAAACTTTAACTTGGTAGATCACAAGAAATAATGAACAAGATGGATTCAGTGCAGGGGTTTTTTTGTTCATGGACTCTTGGAAATCCACAGAGTCCTAAACAAACTGGATGTTTGTGATAAAAAACTGTTCAAGCTTCTTTAGATAAATTAACACTCACAGTTAAGTAAGTAGTGTAGCAAAGCTACAAAACACTGGATGCTCTGTTTGAATGTTGGGTGTATTCATATGAAGCTTCCTAATTGCAATAATTAGTACCAGCCCTGAAACAGGCCACCCACTTCTCTTTCCCACTTTGATGTCAGCTGCTGAAGGGAAGAATGTAAATAGAAGCTGGACTGTAAACACAAACACTTACTGAAGTCTTTAGTCCCAGTATTGTAGACCTGACTCACTGTTTTAAGCTGAACAGCTCAAATGTGTAGGAAAGAGCTACCCTATGAAATATGTAACCATAAAAAAAGAAATTTTAGCCTCCTCCAGGCATAGGTAGTTTGACCATTAGCTGTTTTGTGTGTCTCTTTTGTACATGGAGTGTTATCACTGAAATCCTGTGTCCATTATCTGAACTGCAGTGCTCAGAACCAGCTGGCACTGGATGAAGTCAGACTCAGCTTTCCAGTGGAGCTGAGAGCCACAGCTGGCCCAAACTGGAGAAATGGGATATTCCATGCCATACTGTGATTGGTGTGCTCAGGAATAAAAATGGATAGAGGAAGTAAACAGTGGAGTTTTGGTTTCCAGGGTGGTCATTGCTCAGCTGGTCTGCCTGTAGGACAAGGTGAGTAATCTCCTTCATCCCACTTTTTTTTTTTCTCTTTTCCTCGCCTATTAAAGTATCTTTATCTTGACTCATGAGTTTTCTCACTTTTGTTCCACTTTTTCTTTCCCAGTGGAACTGAAATGCTCAAGGAAAAAGGTAGTCTTGTGAAGATATCAATGTGAATACAGTATCATGGGACATTGTGCCAGCCACGAGGTTAGTGCTGAGGCTATTTCTGAGGCACATTCATAAAGACACCTTCAGCCTGATTTGGCATCTGCTTTTCTGCTCCTGGAGGGACGAGATGTCTCAAGAGCCTGTGTGAATTACAGAGTAAGAGGTGAGGTACCCAGGATGCCACCTACTGCTAGCAGCTGTGGCCTTCAGGTCCCTTTCAAGTTAGCTTCCCACAGATCTATGTGCAGTGCTGAATAACTATCTAAGGACAGTTTGTTCAGAGACACTCTTCCACAGGCATCACGGACAAGATTTCCCCAAGTCTGGATCTGTCCACCATCTGTTAGTTACCACTATCCCAGAAAGTTTGAAGCTTGTCTTCTCCTCCTTGAGCCACTGTGGGAAACAGTCTCACATCAGTTCAAGTACTCTGGAAGGAAAACCACCAAAAATATTATTTATTAGGTCCTCCATGGGGAGCCTTGTGGAGTTTGAGGCTGTATGTTAGATGTATGGATTTCCACTTTCCTCCAGGACAAGCCCTGAAGTGCTGGGCTGCAATCCACACCGTGCCACTGGCTGAGTTATGTGTAGCCTGTTGCAAATGCTGTAGGCAAATAGGCACAGCCTAAGCCTTGTTTAATACATGCTAGGGAAAGACATAATCAGAATTATGCAGAATACAAGCAGAATACTTGCAAGGGGAGGGCACTTACCTCCAAATGGGTAGTTGCTGTAGTGGAAGGTCCTGGTCTGAATGAGAGAGTGATGGGAATTAAAACATTATCCTCCGTCAGCTGCTCTGATTAGCATCCTGACTATCTAGTCTCCTTTCCTCCTTGAGATTTTATTTCATGGCTGGTAGCTGGGGGGATAAGATGGTGTGAAACCACTACATTTCATGGTGGCTGGACAGTACAGTAAAATATACAGAGGAAGATTTCTGGGCTGGCAGGGACAAACATAAAAGAGTTGACAGGCTATTTATCCAGAAGTGAGCCTTTCTAAAGGTATCTGCAGCCAGCCTCTGTCTCCAGGCATGGCTTCCTGGCCTTGGGAGGCAGCAGTGCTGCTCACAGGTGGCCGGGCTTTTCCTACCCAGGATGTTACTGCCATCCCTTCCCAGTGCTTTTTGTGACACGCGGATGCAACCCAGAGCTGAGAGAACAAAGCCACACGTGTACCTGGTGCTTCAGACTCTTGCAACACATTTCAGTTTCCACTCCACTCTTGCTGCTTCCCTGTGCAGCTCCTTCCTAATGTCTCCCCATCATCCCAAAGGCTGATGTCTCTGCTCCTCTCCCAGAAGCCCTGCAGCTGCTGAGCCTGCCTCCCAGACTCTTCCAGATTAGCTCAAATGCTTTTGAGCAGTAGATGCTTCCTTGCCTGGATCAGTTGGAAGATGGAGAATTCTTGTTTGACTAAGCTGCCCTTAATCCTTTAACAGAAAGTTTTTATCCAGCAAAACCGGGGAGTGAAACACATAGGACAAAGGCTTGTTAGCAGAAAATATTGCACTGTTGTGTTTTCTTTGGTAGCTTGGCAGCAGAGTGCAACACTTCGTAGACATGCATGTGTCAAAGGAAACCTTGCCATGGGGCTGGATGCAGCCTGCTGGGGACAGGGGAGAGAAGGGAACTGGAGATGGGTCTGAGATGAGATATTGCAAACTGCAACTGCCCTGCATGTATCATTAAATCCACACTTCTAGATATAAAAACAGTGTGGGACTGTCAGCACTAAATATGTCAGTCACAGGTAGAAATTGCCTGGCGTCCTGCAATTCTTATTTGCATGAAATCACAAATAGTAGGAGGAAATCTGCCCGCAGCAGACTTTCAATTTACGTCAGTCTGCCAAACTCTTCAGCGAAAGCAAGCCACTGTGCGAACACTTAGTCATCGCCTTCATTTAACATCCAGTGGGTGTCATGTTTGGCAGCCTAGCCCTCTGAAGAGACAGCCCTGGCATCTCATTATAGCACATTATCCCATTATATTGTGTGCTGTAGTATCCTGGTGTAAGGAAAGTGAGGAAAACCTGTAACTCTGTGCACAAGGGCTACACAATCAAAGCTGGCTTCTCTGGGGCAAGTAGACAGCCTGTGATTAAAAACTGTAGGGTGGGAGATACAGTGGGTAAAGTGAGGCAAGAGCTGGGACTGCCTGAGTGGGCTGAGGGTTGCAGACCAGCACCTTCTACAGCTGAGGAACCTCCTTCCAAACCTGCTTCTGGAAAGAAGCAAAAAAGACTGTCTATATGACCTTATCTAGTGGAAGGTGTCCCTGTCCATGGCAGGGGGCGTTGGAACTAAATGACCTTTAATGTCCGTTCCAATCCAAACCATTCTATGAATCTATGAATCTATAAATCTATGAATCTATAAGTCTATGAATCCATGAAATAGGAGTGACATTGCTCTGCTGCACCCAGCATAACTTGGAAACTTATTCTCAGTTCTTGCTTGTTTTGGTGCTCTGTGTCCTCTTCTCTCCTCCATGGTGCTCACATGATTGGTGCTCCAGCTACAGGGAGATGGCTGGTTCCTTGGGCTTTGCCAGTCCTTCCAAGGCACACTGACTGGGCCACCCCATGGCTCACAAATAGTCTGACTCATGACAATGGAGGTTGCCCAGGGCCTGAGCTGGGGGATCTTGGGTGTACTTAGGGTCTCAGGGTGGACTTAGGTATCTTTTTAGACACCAAAACTCATTGCAAATCTGGCCCCACTGGGAAGAAAAGCTTTGCAAGAATACCTAGGTAGATGCATGATGCCAAGTTCAAGTTTAGAAAGTACCAAAGTGCACAACATTGATGTTTACTAAATCTTTATCAACTCTTATTCAACAAACACTATGATGTTATCTCCAAGTACTAAATATGTATTTTGGTCCTTAGGTGTATAATATCTATGTAATCAAAAATCCGAGGCCCAGATGGGTCCTCAAGGGCAACAAGCTTTCAGAGATATTCATGTTGTTGGCAATTAGACTCCAATTACAAGTGAGAGACCAAAACACCTACCTTTTAGTTCTCCCTGGTGCAGAACCCAAAATAAGAGTGGTCATATAGAGATTGCAGCCATCCAGTACATTAAACATAACCAGAGGCATATTTTCACAAAGGCCATCCAGCATGGAAGCTTGCAGAGGCAGAGAGCCACAAGTAGACTGCCTCCTTGGAGAGGCCCTGGACCAGTCCTTCTCCAGGGTTGTGGCAAGATGCTCTTTGGCAAAGAAATGTTCAAGGCCAGGTTGGATGGGTGGCACTTGATGTAGTGGTTGGCATCCCTGTCCATGGCAGAGAAAGTGGAACTAGATGATCTTTAAGGTCCCTTCCCACCCAAACCTTTCTGTGATGCAGAGGTGGCACAAGCCAAGAAGGTTTCTGGGGAAAAGAAAAGCACCCATGACTGAATTACAGTTTTCCTAGCTCTTCCCTGGCACTCCATAGCTGACCAGCACAGAGAGAGTCATAGACTGTCTACAGAGCCCTTGGCAGGGAGCTGCTGTGGTGGAAGAAAAGACCTTTTAACTGCCTTTTTTCAGGTGCCCTGACTCTGAGGCTGGAGCAAGATGGGTTTGCTTGTGTGCCCTCCTCCTGGCCCCAGGAACCTTGGGTTTTTTGTGCATACAGCTGCTTTCTTGCTATTTCTTTTAATGTCAGACAACTCCCTGCTTTGCTGTCCAGCCGCTGTCTTAGACATTTATCTGCCTCAGGGCACTGGCAGAACGTGAACACCACAGAGCAGGAGGCAGAAAGTCCTGTGAGAGCTTCACTGTTGTGTGCTCAGCTGAACAACAGCAAAATCCCTCCTTGCATGCTGTGCCCTTTAAAATGTTATCCCTAGAAAAACTGGACATAGCGAATGTGGTGCGTTTGAGACCTTGTAACAGGCCATGATGACATGAGCATCCTTGAAATTCTACTGGAGCTGGGGGTGAGGAGGTGGATATTTTTATTTACAGCCAGTCTGTGACCTGATCCTGTGAAAGAAAATGCTCACTAACAGGCCTGATATGAGGGGGATTACTCTCATTACTCAGTAAAGAGTGAGCCCACCAGCAGAATAAACATTGGCAGGATTAAGTAGCAGATGAGTCATATTTTCCAAACACAAAAAAAACCAGCAAGCCAGTAAATAAACATGTTAGCTACATTAACTATCACATACAAGCTCCATATATATGTACAACAACCTCAGAATAGCCACTGCCACATACTAAAACACTGTTTAGGTGTCTGTCCTGACACAAGTGTCTCCAGCTAACACATCCCTATGCACAGCAGTGCCACTGCTACGGCTGTCCCTGGCCAGGGGAACGCTCCTCCTAATCCAAACCATGTGCCAGCTGAGCACCAGCAGATAAACTAATCCAGTGCAGCAAGACAAACATCACAAAATTCTGCTCTCCTTTGCTTCCTCTATGACCTGTTTGAAGTCCGTGGAGTCGTGCTGAGTAAATTAGAAGGGATTTGTGTCCACAGTGTCTCTGGTGTAAACATTACACTACCATATTCCCCCCAGGGGCATTCAAATGACTTTAAAGAATCAGTATAAAAACATAGCCATTAAATTAAAAAAAAAAAAAAAAAAA